>NW_023609089.1:0-23690 GCF_013339725.1 Rhipicephalus microplus
TCGCAAACAGGTGGAAGACATGTTAGCTAGGGGCGTCATCCAAGACTCTTCTAGCTCCTGGGCTGCACCGGTCATCCTCGTGAAAAAAAAAACGGGCCCTGAAGGTTTTGCGTCGACTACCGGCGTCTAAATTCTGTGATGAAAAAGGATGTGTATACGTTTCCCCGCATAGACCACATTACCGTCTGTCTACATTTGGCATCTCACTTTTCATCTGTGGACCTCCAATTGGGCTATTGGCAGGTACGTATGCATTCCTCCTACAAAGACGGCAACCAGTGCATATCGCACCGGTTGCCATCGGACCGCGCCGAAGGACGCTGGTCGCACTGGTCACGCCTGGCGTCAGACTAAAGAGTGCTCGCGTTTTGCTTACTTAGCGTCACTGTTCCCAGCGTGCGCGTCCGTCAACATTTCGTTGGAGTAGATTGGGCACTTCATGATGCCCTTGAGGTCGTTTTGCTAGCTCCACTAATACAAAATTCGGCGTAACATGACGTCAATAGATCATGAAGGTATATGACTGGTGCAAACATGATAACCATGAGACGCGTGTCATGTAAGAGCATGACAACATACCACGCTCGTAGCGTGCTTGTGGCCATTTCGCTAGCTCCACATATACTAAATTTGGCATCACGTGACGTGAATAGATGAAGAAGGTATATAACCCATCCAAACATGATAATCATGACATGGAAGTCGTGTACGGCGTAATTTGCCTTCACCCCGTAACGTTGTGGTGATTTGAAAGGGGCATATCAACCTTCCTTAATCGTGCTTCATATATCATCGATTCCCACTGTGCCTGGGATCCACCAGTTTTTTTGTTTTTTTTAAAGAAGTTTCAAAGAAATTTTTTGGGTTGGGTGGTTCACTTGCGTGACACGCAGAAAGCCAGTGTTGAATCCTCACTCGGGCCCAAAAAATATTTCTTTGCGTTCTGAAGGCATACTTTGAGAGTCTGTCTGTCTGTATATGTCGCATATCCTGTATGTCTATGTCTGTTTATCCGTCTACGGCGAGCATGTTCTAGGGTATGCTGGTATGTGCCACAGGTGATTGACAGTTTATATCTACCCAGGGACAGCGCGAACAGACATGAGAAATTTCAACCCGTGAGCATTAAGAAAAAGCTGACATCCACAGCATACATGCGACGAATCCAAAGAATAAATGTTAGGGTCTGAGCGTAAATCAAACGACAAAATTGTGTGCGGAAATCATGCAGTCTTAGACAGAGCCACGACATGTTTCGGAACAACTTTTCAAATAGAAGCTAATCTTTGTGAAACGTAAATTATGGTGTTAGTGCTTGCTTTTCAATTTTCTGAACAATTCATATGAAGGCCTATGATACACACCTCTCATTCGGTTCTTGGCAGTTGTAGTTAGGTGATGTCCGCTTAAGTTGTTTGATGTAGCAATTTCAAGGGCCACCATTCTCGCGAGCACAAGTGCTTTATATCAGCTTACCGCTTCTTGTACATGTGCATGTTCTGTTGGCATAGTTGCGCAACTGTAAACAACTGGTCATATAAAACGTTTGCAGCCATTTAACATATTTCCGTACGTCTATTTGTACATATCTGCATTCAGACTTCATAACTTTACCCGGAATAAAAAAATTTTTAACACAGTGGCCTTCATCCGCATACATCGCATACCATCTATTTCTAAAGTACGATGGACCTGCCGAAACTTTAAACGCGAATTTACCCGCTGTCATACCTTCTCCCATAGCAACAGCTGTGGGAGCACGTGCTTATCCTCGCCCCTAGTAACCGGAGCATGTGGTGCGACAGAGGGTAGGCGCAGTTGTTCGGCTCTCTTTCTCTCGCCGTTCACTCTCCCTTCCCTTCACCTCACTTTCCCGTCCTCTCGGGCCTCACTCTCTACCGTTCGCTGACTGGGCTCCTCTCAAGGCAATGGCAGAAGTCGATGAAGACGAATACCTGACGGAGCAAGTAAACTCTCTCGGCGCAAGAAATGCATTCGCATTTCGTCACAATTCTCTTCGAGCAGATGGGGGCATTTTTTTTTTCGAATGGATTTCTTAGTTGGCCTATGTCAGGCATCCATCGGGATCCGTCCGCCGCCCTATCCCATAGCAACAGCTGCAGGCGAGTGCGCGAGCCTGGCAACTGGAGCGTTTGTGTTGATAATACACTGACATTATGACCGTCAGGCAAAATGACAACACAAAGAGGGGCTGATAAATGTGTAAATAAATGGTTACGGTATAAATCCTCGTCTCGTCATTAAAATTACTGCATCGTGTACTCTAAGTGCAAGAAATGCATTCTCATTTCTTCGGATTCCCTTCGAGGAGCTGGGGGCATTTTTTTTATTTTATTTGAACCTTCGATTTTGCGATCACGGACATAATAGACACTTTTCAAAATTTAGCGCCACCTATCGAACTAAAGCAATAACACCCTTTTTTCGCCATGTCTGGTTCACCCAAAGGACGCTCAATAGCGTACCGTCCGATAGCGGTACACGTCCTGCAGGAACGCAAGCGGTGTCCATGTGCGCTGCAGGGAACGCTCATCGGCGTCGCTGGGATACGCAGCCCGCCTGCTCACTCGAGTGAACAAGACATGACGGAACAGCCTTGTTGCTAGACTGGATTTTGTAAAGGGTTTGTTTTTCGCTCAGAACCAACAACGCCGAGGTCGACGCCGGCACCAGAATTCCTGCGAAATTAGCTGCTTAACGCTTTCGTGTTAACCCTTTACTGCCGAAAGTCGCGAATACGCGACATACAGAAGAACTTCGAGCAAGTAGTTCACAAAACGCGTGCCACCATTATTGCCGACAGCCATGTACTCACGGGGCATGTAGCTTTCAGCACGAAAAATCTTGCGCAGTCTCGTTCAAGGTACTTTAGGCTAGAACCAAATGTTTTGGAGCTCATGAAGGACAGCGCGAAGTGCGTGCAACAACTCCCACTTCATTATTTCTCGCCTTGGTGACGTAAGTCCTCCCTTCAATAACTTTATTTATTTGGTGTGTGCGCAGTCAAGAGGTGGCACACAATATGCTATGTAGTTCGGAAGTATGTTTTTTTTTGTTGCAAGGTTCTTGTTTTTCAGGCATATGGAGAATTTGCGACATACGCAAAAGTATGCATTAAAGTTGACTTTCAGATACTATAACTGCGGAATCATTTGGGTTTCGTTACTTAAAGCTGGAAAACGAAAAAAATTTTTGTTTTGCTCAGCTGTTTCATAATTCAGGCGTTAAAAAGTTAAGAGTCAGTGCCTAAATTAAGATTCGCATTCACTGAACCTGTGGCAGCTGCTTCCGTGAATGCTTAATTATACTGTAGAGAGTATGGCGGTTTCGACATCAACGTCACTCTGACGAAAATGTCACTGAGAAAGCCAGTGCACTGTAGGAAATGTGATACTTCAAAATACCGAGAGAAAAGGAAATAAAATGCCATGAGAGTTGTATTATCGGTGCATTGTGTTCTTTAAAAATCCTCATGTCGATGAATTGATGATCTGTCTTTCTCAAATGTACCACCATGCCAAGCAGCATTATCGTTTTCATCCATGAAAAGAACATTCAAAGTTCTTCGATTAAGGCTCACTTCAGATGCGAAAGCCGAGGACGAATTAAAAAAATGTGTGTTTAAATATGAGCATACCATACGAAGCGTCCGATAGGCTAGTCAAGCTTGCACGCACATAACAATAACGGGGCCCTCCACTGCACTATCAGGTACTGAATTAACCCAGCATTCTTCGCGGTGGAGCAGTGCTTATGACGCTCAACTGCCCACCCTATGGCCGCGAGTACGATCCTAGTCGCGGTGGTCAGATTTCGATGGAGGTGTGACGCCCCAGGACCGTCTTCTGAGCGATATCAGCGGACGTTAACACAAGTTCGTCGAAGGTTCCACAGCCCTTCACTACGTCGTCTCTCATGGCCTTAGTGTTGTTTTGCAACGTCAAAATCCCGCATACCGTTGCGAATAAACAAAGTAAGTTGGGCGAGTTCGTAAGCTAGAACGTGTATTACTATGTAGAGCACAGCATGTTTGCCTGAACATGATTTCGGAATAATCATAGAATGTCTTCATGCAAATACCGTATTGTTTCACAAATTGACTTGGGCAATATTTTTTTTTCAGAATCCATTAAGTACAAGCGGCGTTTGAAATACTTCTCGTGCGCTTAAAGTGTTGTATTTTACGTGCCAGCGAGTTCGATAAAATTTTCGTAAAACGCACGGGGGATAAGCTAGGGGACGCGACAAAGAGGCAAAAAGATTGATGCATTCGTCTACAGGCGCCATCATCTCGAGTTTTTTGAATGAGAAGCATTTCTTTAAGTACTCCAGACACTTTTGGCATCTATCTGGGTACCCATTTATCTATATCTAGCCACCTACGTTTCGGTGCTGTCTTGATCATCCCCTGAGCTCGAGGTACACCCGAAATTGTACAGGAGGGCAAGATGGTTTGACGATTACGACGCGCTGGTCATGGCATAAATACTGTCACGATCTCGTCACGTACGTCTTCAAGCACTTTCCAAAAAGCAGTGCTACATACCTGGGGGCGGGTATGTGCCACAAATATGCAAATATGTGCCACAGGTGATAGACATTTTTTTATATCTATCTAGGAACGGCGTTGTATGAAATCCAGAGACAGTCACTGGCGTCCGCTTTCGCGCGCATCGACATCAGCCAAATGTCTGTGGACACTATTCTGTCAAGTGCCCGAGAGAAGACATTGCAAGAGAAGGCGACGAAAGCTCTGTTGAAATTCCTACTCGACTTGAACAAGCGGCTGTAACAGCAATGTCACACACTGCGAAAGACAAGACTGGGCTATGACTAAGTGTGCGCGCGTGTGCTGCCAAATGTGCTGTGTTTCTCTCTTCCCTCTCTGCTCTCTATCTTTCATATCCCCCATCCTCTCCCATGCGCAGGGTAGCGAACCGGCTGTCTATAGGCTGATTAACCTTCCTGCCGTTCTTTTCCCTCTATTTTCCTTCCTCTAGGAACGGCGAAAACACACATCAGTTTTTCTAACGCTTGAGCATTTAGAAAAAGTTCACAGAGGCAGCGTGGACGGGACGGATGCTAGAATAAATTTCAGTGTACCAGCAGAAATCGAACGCTAACATTCTGCGTGTCAATCTAGCATTCTACCATAGAGCCATGCTAGGTCTTGGAAATCCTTTGTAGGTAGACCGCAATGTTCGTGAAACCTTTCGTATTCAAGTATCAGTTTTCAATTATCGTCATTTGCGAACAACGCTTTCACAATGCTATACGACTATTCAAATACGAAGTTTTCAGATCTGCAGCCTGTAACGAAAACAGTAAGGTCATTGTTTACATCAGGCGAGAACTCAAATACATTTAACATCCAGTAACACTGGAAGACAGCAACCAATACGTGTGCCTAACAGTTAAGCGTAAGAACGTGAATTTCACGCCAGTGGCAGTATATATTTCGCCTTCAAGCCACTTTGACCATGCAAGATTAGGTGACATATCAGTGACACTTGGGTCATGGATTATTAGTGGTGATTTCAACACTCATCACCCGCTGTGAGGAAGCCAAAGATGAACCCTCGGGGAAGACATGTGTCCTCCTTTGTATCTGACCGTGAACATCAATATTTAAATGACGACACTCCTACATTTTTACGGAGTCTGACATATAGTTACTGTCTCGGCCTAACTTTTGTGCCAAGTAGCTCAAGTACCAAGGTACAGTGGTTTGCGGACAATGAAATTCATGGCAGTAATCACATCCCCACCTATATAAAGAACAAGGGTCTAAGCAAGTCGCAGATTACTTCCTCTTCACGGATAAACTGGTCAAAGTACAGGTCATCCACAGAGAAGCAGTGCGAGGGAAACCATGAAGGTTCTCTTGAAAGCCTAGAAGGTGTAATGAAAGCCACTATTCAACAGGCAACGTTTAAGTGTAGACCTTTGTCAGATTTTTGCAAATAAGAAGTGGAGTTGGAGCGACTTCGAGAAATCCGTTGTCGCGCCGAACGACGTTATAGGCGCACGAAATCCATCTACGACTTGAGAAAAGTGAAACGTCTACAAAAGAAGATTCAACGTCAAAGCAATGCACTACAATCCATCTACGACTTGAGGAAAGTGAGACGTCTACAAAAGAAGATTCAACGTCAAACCAATGCACTACAGTACAGTCACTACGATGGAAGTCATTATGCGAGTCGCTCGATCCCCACTAACCTCTTTCGCAAATATGGAGAATAATTCCTGCCGTATAAACATTGCCACAACAGCATCGCCCGTTCTAATGCTTTGCTCACCACCAAAGACGACGTTAAATTGATGTAGCAGAAGACTTCTGAGCCAGGGTTGCCAACAAGGCCCGGGATCACTGCGAGTAACCTACGAAACGTGCCGATGTTCACAGACACTTGGATGAACAATATGTTTTCTATAGATGAGCTTCTGGCAGCATTGGATGGTGCACATGACAATGTATTGCATGGAACCATCCTGCACGCCTACGGCAACATTGGATTCTGGGCCGCGTCTTCCAATGAATCAACATCTATTTGAAGGACAGAACCTTCTTCGTTCAGACAGAAGATGGTGCAACAAGGCACCATCATACTTATCGCGGCGTACCTCAATGTGGGGTCTTAAGCCCCATACTTTTCAACCTTGCCCTCATCGGCCTCGCTGACGTCCTGCCACGCTCCGTACATCTGTCGATATACGTGGACGACATCTGCATCTGGGCATCAGGGGTGACGCGTCTACACGTACGAGCCAGGCTTCAGACAGCGGCTACACTGACGTCAAACTACCTTCAAGGACGAGGACTGGAGCTGTCATCTGAGAAATGCTCACTGGTTGCGTTTACGCGCAAGACAATGACACCATACCGCATCAGAATTGATGGACACACGATCAGCTATCAAAAGACCCACCGTTTCCTGAGAGTAATAATAGATCGTGACTTGTCTTGGAGCCCTCATATCGCTCACGTGAAAAAGAAACTGACCTTGATCACCCACGTCCTAAGGTTTCTTGCGGGAAAATCATGGGGTGCATCGGTACGAGCCATGCTTCAACTGTATGCTGCACTTTTTCTTGGCTTTATGCGGTACAGCCTACATGTGTTTGCAAGGCCCTAAAAACAAACGTACGCGTCCTCCAGTCAATAATATCTCAAGCACTGAGAATATGCCTCCAGCTTCCAAGATGCGCATCTTCAGTAGCGGCTGTCGCAATCGCTCATAAACTCCCTATCACAACCTACATTCATGTCGGTAATTTAAGAACGCATATAAGACATGCCACCCAGATTCAATCGCATAACCTCGCCTCACTTTCAACTTCCAGGCCTCGCTCTACGTTCTGCTCTATTATTGCCCCACATCGCATGGTTATTCCCGCAAACTTCACGCACGCAGCAGGACCTTCATCGCCACTGTAGCGTCTACATCCACTGAAAGCCCTGACAGCCATTCCCGGAATGAAAGAAGAAAAGTTGGTCAAATTTCGTTAAGAGCTCTTAGTAGTCTCAATTACTGATTGGCAGTGTTTTCTGGCTGTGCTTGTAAAAGAGACTATACTGACAAGCTTTCCCACTCTTACTGTTACTGCAGAATCATGCTTAATACATCTTTTTTTCTGCCCAGCATTTACGACATCAAACTTTTAGTTATATCTAACACGTTCTGATCGATTCAATTGTTTTCTGTAAGCATACGTCTTATGTTGTTTCTTAACTTACTTTTCTGAGTAGAGGTGCTCAACATTGAAGCTGCCATGAACAAGGTGACAAATAAATTCGCCGGATCCATATTGACATGCACAGAAAGACTACTAACTGCATCCGGAAAACTGCTGGTTTGTAATATACTTTTAGACCATTTTATAACCCCTATCTCTTTGAGGTGGTTTTAGGTGTCACTAACTTTATTGAGACCTTTGAACGAAATGCTCCGTTTCTGCTCCAACAGATCGACAAACGTTCAGTCACTGATCTCGTGAAGATATGAACCATTGTCTTGACCAGGAAAAGTATTTTTGCCCAGCATTTCCGACATAAGCTGGAAAAGCGGTGCCCAATACTTCCTGTTTTTTTCTAACAAAAAATACTCATAATTTACAAAAATATTTGTTATAATTGTACCCACGTCATAACTGTTGTTTCTAAGTACTATTAGGACATCCTTAAATCATAGCTCTGTGGGCAATGATGCAAACTATACGTACTAAATACTAATTTATAAAAGTTTAAATTGAGAACCTGCGTATGCATCGCTCAGATCTCATTGAGAGCACGCCTTTCGAATCATACACAACATAAAGTACGAACACAATAGAGCTTGAAATGGGGAGATGACAGTAGTTGTACACCTTTTCAAAATATGGTTTTATGGGTCATATATAGGGTGTTTTAAGAAATGTGTCCAATGTTCTTTAAAAATCGGCAGAAGGCACTATTGGCTCGCGATACTCACAGTTGCTTTTTCTATAGCGGTAGGCATCTCAAGAAGGTTGAAGGCATCAGTTGGAACAGTCAGTGGGAAACTTAAACAATCAAGATTTTAATTAGTGAAGTCTGGCGCTTAAGTCAAACGGAAGTATCGAAGTCCTAGGTGCGAAAACCCTATTGCCACTTTAAAATGTTGGAAAAGTGCCCTTTTGTTATAACAGCGAATCTGTTTTTAAAAAGCAGCCATTACAGATAGAGCATTGTCTGACGGAGGCATTCACCTTGCATACTCTAGCAGTTACAATTCATGAATCACAACAACGAACTTTTTGATTAATGGCTGTGGTATGTCAGTAAAGTAACGTTTTTAAAATTATGAGAAAAGCATGGAAAGATATAAATTTGCTAAGGAACAAGTTTTCTAGTATTTACAATGATGCCTCATGGTGCAATAACTACTTAGCGACACTCAACGTCATCAAAATTGTAAAAAAATGGGAAGTCCCACAGTAACATTGCGTTCAAGATGCTAAGAATGTCCACAGCGTGTAGCATCGGCAGGAGCGGAACGAGTCGTCTGTATCTTCGACTGTTGTCGCCTGAAAAAGGGAAAAATAGAGAAAGCACTTCATTACTTTAAAGAGAAACTGCCAAATAGACAGCGTACGGCCATTGGTGTAGCCCTCAATTTGAGTCACATTGATCAGCGGCAGGCCAGCGCATTATACTGGGCAAATGCAGTCGCTATAAATCAAGCAAGGCAGTATTGCTTTTCACTGCTGCATAGTAGGGGACAGTGTTCGTTGATTGACGCCACTGATTTAGCATGTTATGGTGGGAGCATTGACGGTGCCCTATAATTTCGAGAATGTTCCGTGGAATCTCCTGTGGGCGTGGGCAGATACATCTACATGCCTTAGAAGCCCCCTAAAACCCGGAAACTCCGCTGCCGTCAACACTAGCGGTACATATAATCACAGTATGTCATAACGTCTGCATATGACGTCTTTATCAAAGCAATAGACTGAGCGGAAATGGAAGACGACTTACACCTTTACGTCGTCATAGGCAGATGTACAAGAAACTTTGTGACCTGTGTGCAGTGCTAAGATGTGGTTGTTCGCAAGGACCTCCGTCGAAATAGCTTGCGAGCGGAAGAGGTGTGCATGCAGTGAGCAGCATATCTTGCGCTGTAGTGCGATTCCAAATGCTTCGAATAACGTTGACATATTTCGGGCTGATCGGTTCCGACCTCAGCTAATGTTTGTAGTGTGTACGTGGTTCTCAATCAGTGTTGACAATGTCTTTATGAAATCAAGTGATTTTGATCGTTTTAGGTAGTGACTGTGATACAAAGGCCTGCCAGCCCTGATTAAGATAGGCGAACGCATGCTTCAATTCCTCTGCACACGTAAGGACAAACAGCCAGGCAAGCCTATCTACCGTCCTTATACTACATAGATGAAATACAGATGAGTGTATGTCACTTAAGCGATCGTTTCAATGTGACAAGTCTTCTTCAGTACAAAGCAGCCTGGATGAATAATAATAATATCTGGGTTTAACCTCTCAAAATCACGATATGATTACGAGAAATGCCATAGCGGAAGGCTGCAGAAATTTAGGCCACCTGGAATTCTTTACGTGCAACTAAACCATGGCATTTTTTCAGTGCCCGGGTGAAAAGCGGATTTTGTTTACGTGCAACTTAACCAAAGCATTTTTTCAGTGCCCGGGCGAGAAGCGGATTTTAATGAGTAGCGGCCATCAGCGTTAGTGCGGCTTTCAGACTATAGACGCGCCACTGAAGTATACACTCCCATTTGCGTCATCTCTCGCGCAAACCAATGCCGCGACTGCATTGAAAGCTGCTGTATTGTTCAGTTTTCGGCTGTATTCTCACTGTTTAAATATAATGAAAAGCTAAAAGATAATCACGAAGCGCTGGTCGTTCCAGGCGCCTAGCTTCTTGCAACGGCTTGTGTCGTTTCCTGCTACTTGATCGAGGTGCGCACGCATCACTTGCTAGACCGATACCAGAGAGCGCATGCCAGTGATCCCTCAGAATATCGGAAGACCACGCTCGTGAAAAACACAACTCAATGCAATGTCTTCCACTGGCATGAAACGCTACACCGATGTGCAGCGTTCAGTGGACGACGCTTCATTTAAACTGTCACATACGACTCGTGAAGCTCCAACGTTTCAGCAAATCAAGAAACCTAGTGTTCTTCATCCTCTTCGAACAACAAAGGCCCTGATTCAGCACTTTTCAACACACCCCACTACCCGGGATGCGCGAAGAACGAAACTAAAACCATAAAGAAAGACTTGTCGACAGATCGCCAGACAAGGCTATCCAATCTGAACCCTGTACTTCTCATAATTCCCATGGGACATGATCGCAGCACCTGACTGCTCACTTGGTATTATTGTATGAAACTCTATGCTTCTTCGCAGGGTCAAAATGGGCCGATCACAGCAGCAGTGCATAATCAGCTGAGAGACAGAAAGCTAGCATTGTCTGCGGGGGGGGGGGGGGGCAAATTGTGAAGTAGTCAAAACCACGTTAGACACAGAAATATCTACAGGGGGAGGGGAGCAAGAAACGTTAGTTTCATTGAACTTGAGGTAAAATAAGTTGGTTTTTGCCTTTCAGTCGTCTCGTGTGAATGCATGACAGAACCTGTGAGTTTTTTTTTCATCACTATAGGAAGTAAAAAAAAACAAGAATCTGATTTGTCTCCGTTTGACATGCAGAGTGGTATACAACATTACGATGTAGTGAGGCATGCGACTTATGTGCTTGCAATTACCTGAAACAGAAAAGAAACTCGAACACTGTCAAACTCGATTGTAAGTATCGAACCAGCCACACGGTCTTACAGATTCAGTGCGGAATACGAATAGTGGGCATAAAAAAACGCGGACATGCTCTATCAACCTCTTTGCTGCTTAGCATGTATTTTTAACGGATGTAGCATGAGCAGCTAATTGAGTGTCACTTACTGAACGTATGGGCTACTATTGAAGCATCGCTACGAGTTACATGTACATTGGTGACTGGAGCATCCGCGTGAGGAACATCAGCTGGCATATCCAAAGGTTTGGACAGGACAACTCATCCATGCAGTCGACGCATTCCATGCAACCTGTGTTCCTGCAAACTGCGCCATTCATGCAAAAATTTATGCAAACTGCGCCAAATTTGAATTCCTTTCCCTGAAGGCGAGTTTCGCAGCTGGCAAAGTTTTTTCAAGCGTAACTGAAATTTTACTGATCGGCGTTTTCGAGCAACACATTTATTGTAGCTTGTACGAGATATCACGTGCAGTGAAGTAGCTTTCCAAATGTACAACCAGTCTAATCAAGACACCAAAACTCTGCCAGCCCTGCTAGTAGTGCGTCAATTTTTTTTTACCTGAACTAGTTTTCCGAGTGTATAGTCTGAGGAGCATCTACATTGGTGCAGGCACGTACACCCGTCTTTGCGGCGCATATTCTCAGCTATTTCAACAGTGACAAAAAAATAATTCGGCAGATCTACGAAAAGAACCTGCCTAGTTGGAGCGAAGCAGTATGCATAACTCCACAAATTGTGACCCTC
This sequence comes from Rhipicephalus microplus, assembly GCF_013339725.1. Lineage (NCBI taxonomy): Eukaryota > Metazoa > Arthropoda > Arachnida > Ixodida > Ixodidae > Rhipicephalus > Rhipicephalus microplus. The sequence continues at coordinate 12,078 of NW_023609089.1, forward strand.
TAATTTGTTCTAAGGAAGCGCCATTCATTTTGCTGTTGTTAACCGTTTCTTCTGTCACATGCTTGTTTTGATGAGTGGTTAAATGTCAGTATTTTGACGGCGTTGTGACCTTTTATATTCCCTAAATTATTGGCACGATGTGTACTTTCTGTAGACAGATCTGCGCACAGATGTTTTGCACTTGCGCTTCGACTGTGCACGGCGCCCGAATGGATGGAAGCCGGATGGTCATCGTGAGGTCCTGAGGAGCTTGACTCATAAAAATTGCATATCCACGTGTAACTAGAGCTAAAGGTGACCGGTTAAGCAGACCAAAGTTTATGTTGCAGGTCTGTAAGCCCAGCCAAATATGGAGGTTGATGCCGTGTTTTTACTCACGCCTGGCCTTGCCGCTCTTGCGTAGGACGTGGCCTGGCGGTCATCTTTGCCACGGCGACTGCAGGCTGCCGACCGGCCCGGTAGAGCGAGGACATGAGGCCACCCAGGTACGTCACCACTTCGCCACCACGGTGGAGGCGGCTCTGTGGCGCGCACAACAATGCAGATAGATAGATAGATAGATAGATAGATAGATAGATAGATAGATAGATAGATAGATAGATAGATAGATAGATAGATAGATAGATAGATAGATAGATAGATAGATAGATAGATAGATAGATAGATAGATAGATAGATAGATAGATAGATAGATAGATAGATAGATAGATAGATAGATAGATAGATAGATAGATAGATAGATAGATAGATAGATAGATAGATAGATAGATAGATAGATAGATAGATAGATAGATAGATAGATAGATAGATAGATAGATAGATAGTTAGATAGATAGATAGATAGATAGATAGATAGATAGATAGATAGATAATACTACCTTCTATACAGAAAGCACTCCTTTGTGCGTTTAAATTCCGTTACTCAGCCGCATTCGAAGTCATTCGACGAACAAAAGATGCGTAGCCAAGCAATACTTATACATCGGTATTGACAGTTTGGTGTTGTCCCTATTAGCATCATGCGCTGGGCGCTGCCATTAGAAGTGAAGACTTTTTGTACAGTCATTCAGCTTACTGTATTCGCAAAAAAAAGGTTTATGTATAGTTGCGGTGCTGAAGAAAAGTTGGTGATTCCCGCACTTTCAAACAGGCATTTATTTATTTATTTATTAGAATACCCTCAGGGCCCGTAGGGCATTACAGAGGGGGTGGGTACAGCATATATAACACACAAGAAAAAAAGACAAAATAAAGAAACAAGTATCAGATGCGCAAATCAGGAAGGCAACATAAGTCAACTAAAAATGTATAAGATTCAAGCACATACAAGACAAAGATAGATAATGGAAACTGCGTATAGTTACAAGCATTGCTGAGAAATTGCAGTCTTGAATAACAAAGGGTCTGTTATTGATACAACGGAAGAGGGAAGGTGGTTCCAATCGGCGGCTGTTTTCGGTAAGAAGGCTGCTGAAAAGAATTTGGTGCGGCAAAACGGAATGGCAACCTAATGCTGATGATCAATGCGCGATGAGTGGTATGACGGTTGTGAAATGAGGTCTCGCTTCATTGATGGATTGTGAAAAAATATCTTATGAAAAAAATGCAGTCGCGCCAGTTTCCTTCGGACAGTTAAATTGGGTAGGTCAAGGTTAGATTTCATTTCTGATATGCTAGCAGTACGGGAATAATTAGAACAAATGAACCGAACTGAGCGGTTCGGAACAGATTCTAACGCGTTAATTAAATTTTGCTGCACGGGATCCCATATAGCGGACGCGTACTCAAGCTTTGGGCGAATTAGTGATCGGTATAATAGAATTTTGAGGGACAGCGAGCGCGAGAAAAGTTGCGGCGTAAGTATCCTAGCGTTCGGTTAGCGTTATTACAGATGTAGGTAACATGCGTGTGCCAAGATAGATTGTTGGTAATGTAAACGCCGAGATACTTATATGAAGAGACATGCTGGAGGGGAACGTCGTTAATTCTGTAGGTATTAGTGTTTTCTGGAAGTGAGACTTCAAACTACCATTGTTTATGGAATGAGTGAAGAGGTGAGCAATGCCACTGAAATTTCTTTGGTTACGCGCTCATTTGAGCCCTAGAACCTGCGCACGTGCGTGTTGGTCTGCGTTTCATAGCCGTCTCGGTCACAACACATTAAATTAAACCTACTCGCTTAAGCTGAAGTGTTACTCGAACTTTAAGTCACTATTCATTCTCTTCCCGGTAGACCGGAAGGCCGTTTGAGCGCCACGTCTGCGACCATAATCATGTCAGCGGCCTTTCAGTGTTTGCCTGGTCGAGACACTCGTATGTTTAAGGCTCGTGATGAGCTCCTGGTTGAAATTCAACAGTGGAATTGTTTCGTAGCAAGTTAGCCCTTTCATCTCTGCAATTTTTCTTTCGGAGAAATGTTTAGTACCTATTTTCTTGGTAGTTAGGACCTCAGAACACCGCAAGAAAAATAGATTCAGCCAGAGATTCATGGAATTACAGACATGGTGTTGATATAGGTCGTTAGGGTTCAGTGGGTGTGAAATAAAAAAATGAACTATATATCTTCGCGACTTACTAGAAAACACAACATTTAAATCAACGTCATACTTGGCAGCGGGGCAGTCTTTGCAACAACTGGACTTCACGCCGAAAATGGCTTCTACCCACCTCAGTTTGGCCGCTTCGGCGTCACGCAGTACTTTGGTTAAGCTTGGTCTTCTTAGCGGACCCCAACTAGGCAGAAACGCCACACTGATGGTCTCGATCTATTAGGAGTTGCTGAAGAAACACTTATCATTTAAAATAGGATAATCAAGTTGAACGACAGAAGTGCCTCAGATGTGCTGACCGACGTTTTGATAGGAGGACATATAGAAAGGCGCCTTGTCATCTTTGACGAGTTAGTTCTAGGGAGATTAGTTGTGACGTCATTTCCTAGTGGTGTCACATGTCCCTGTACAGGTAGACACGTAAAGAGATACACGCCACCATCAAGAGATGATATCTCTACTAGTCTTTTCAAAAATAACACTTCAAGGATGACAAGGCGCCCTTGACAGAGATAGGTCCTCCTATGGTTGGCCAGCTTCTCTGAAGCGCTCCCATTGTTCACCATGATTATCCCCCTGCGTTTTTCTATCGATCGGCTCCAATCATGGTTTTGGATTTTTATATTTTTAAGTTGTTGACACGGGGAATGTTCTCGGCATCATACTTTCCTCTTTTTTTTTTTTTGCTGCCACAGATGCTGTTCTTCTTTCATTCTTATCGCTAAATAACTGAAGCGCCGTCAACTTCTCATTTATTGCTTTTGAAAAATGTAGATTCGAAGCAACTCTGGTTTGGGATATAATTCCAACTCTACAGAAGCGTCAGGAATCATTCCTAGACATATGCTTCAGCAGGCATACCTCCATTCCTGTACGTATTTTTTTCTATAATACAAAGCTCGTGCAAAGTTTTGATTATCTGTATCTAGTAATCTGTAAATATAACCTGCGAATTCAGGTTTGTAGCGGCGTTTTTCTTTATTTAGTGCATCTTTTATATATCAATAAACCTTTGGCTGGTAATAGTATAGGTTAGCAGGCACTGGTATGCGAAAACAAAAGTGAAAGCTCTTGTATAATAACAAGCATTATAGAAGTAAGAAGACAGAAAGAAACCCAAATGATTATTAATCAAATATCCCTCACAAGACAAAAGTAGCACGAGAAGTTCCGAGGTAAAAAATGATAATTAGCAAGTGATTTCTTCTATATTCCTTAAGCCTGTGTCTACTGCCCTTTGCTTAGCCCCCCATTCTCACATAAACTATCCGATACGGCCTTCTTCAAATTGGTCGATTTCTTTCTTATTGTAACATGATACTCGGCTTACTTGTACCGACCACTACGTGGTCCTGGTGTAGCCCTGTACATACTTAGTGCGCTTGTAGAGCTTTCAAATCAGGCATCAGCACCCCGCATAGTTCCTAGCACTTATTAATTTCGGGGTACTTCTTGCACTTCTTTATACTTTATACTTATAACGACACCTCCGCAATGTCGATCACACATCAATCTCTCCCGAGTGAGTAGAATATTAACTATGGAAGAGAAGAGTTACTAATCATGAGAGTTGAGATTTGGGTGAGTTGGAACGAATCATTCGTAATTGCACTATCGTAAACGAAAGGCCATAGACGTCCTCACGTCCCAGCCTATCACCATATGTATCTGCTCGGCATCATTATGCATTATCTATTCAAAACTGAACGTAAAACCTCCGTTTCTGACCTCTCCGCTATTGTTGAAATCGGCAGCCGTCAAGCAGCGGCAAACAAGGGACAGGGTTGCCATCGCCCAACAGAGCACGATCAACCACACGAATATCTGTAATAGAAAGAAAAAATCGGCATAATAAAACACGCAAGCTTGCATAGTCTTTCCAGCAGATATTCGTGATCCCAAAACTGCGCCATGGAGGAGCACACACAAAAGTGTGTCCTCGCTCAAAACTACGCTGTAAATGCAGATGTAAAGTCACGTGGGAAAATATTTCCCAAAATACAGGTTCCAAAAGATATGTGAATTTCCACGGTTCTGTAGCGTGGCTCTTGTTTAAGGGGGCCTTCCAACCCTTTTCAAGACCTCATAGCGATCCCTATTTTGATGCAATGCCGCGATTGTACATCTAGGGTTACATTCGTTCAATGACGGGCCTACAGCCTCTGTCGTCATATCCACTCGTGATCCTCCTGGCGAGCGCCACTGCGACTTGATGTGGTCAGCACCGATGTTTTGAAGCGTTGGAAGGTCCCTTCGAGTGGTTGCTACGTAGGCAGCAAAAATATATTTACGTACACAAGCTTTGAAATTCACATTGCGTGGCCAAGACTTCACAGCTGTTTCTATTCAGCACGCGTTGCGAAATAGGCGACGTAAGCATAAATGTCTGAGCACTCGGCCTAATGTCCTTGCGATCAATATGGAGAAGAGGTTAGCTTTATTGAGTGACCAGAACGGTTTTTATCAGCGAGACATTTTCAGATGTGAGAACTTGTATAAAGACCACTCCTTGGAATGGGTCATGAAGAGTGCATTGAGCACCACTGTTCATTGCTGTTATCAAGATATTACCTTCTAAACGCACCTGCGTGGTGAGCCTTTCGTTGTAGAGTGTGGCCACACTATCGTTTTCCCAAGCTGCGGGTCCACCAGAATGGGTGGTGCAACTGGAGTAGAAAGATCAAGTCAAGATTATTCTCGTTAAGGTAAAGTAATTTTAACTCCGCTCCATACCATTAATTTCGTTAGACAGGCAAGAACTGCCTAAATACACAATGCGCTAATGTGGAATGTGTGTGCTTCTCTTCTTAAACATTTAGCCCACTGATTTTATCACGAAAGCGCAACAGTCATGCACCTTATAAGTATTCGTAAATATAAAGATTATTCCATCTTTCGCTGAAGAGAACGATGAGTAAATGCGAAGCAACAGGTAGATGGTGAACGCACCCACAGAAGCTCGTCTGCGTCCCCTTGAGCAGGTACGCAAACATTCAGGACCACTACTTAACGCTGACGGTGACTATCGCTTGATGTCGGTGAACGCTGCCGTGAACGCTGCCAATGAGTATGGCTATAGCATTGCTAAACAGTCGGTTTCTAAACACACACGCCAGAAAGATCGAACGTGATTCCGTGCAAACCAAAGCATACGTCCCCTGCTTCACGGAAAAGTGGGACGCTGCAAGAACAACAATCTACGGCTACGAATTGATTGTGTGTACTGGTGAAGCGTCTCGTCACCTTCGCCGCCAACTCGGGAGAGCGAGGGAGTGAGCGTAGGAGAGGAGAAAGAGTGAGGAGGCTATTGCGCATGCGCAGTGGGGGTGTGCAAGCCGCACTTCTGGGAAAGCGTTTCTCTGCCGTCGCTGCTGACTGAGGAGAGAGAGGAAGCGTGGAAGGGAAGCGAGCAGGGACGCACATGCGTTGCTGTGGTGTGGATGCCGCGGGAAGGAGTGACGGACAAAGCAACCAGCTTAACACATTTCGCATCTAATACACTTTACCAAATGGCCCAACATCTGTGGCACCACAATCACAAGATGTCAACATATTAACAACATCAAACATTAAAATTGCAGCACTTGTATTCTACACACAAACTAGTTTAGGTAAACGAGTATAGAGCAGATGTTTCTCTTGTGTTCATAGTTCAAAAACCGCGATGATCATTGCATTAGAGAAAAATATCGCACATATCATGCAAGATATTACGCAAACTGAGAAACACCAAGCTGGACAGGAAGAACGAAGGAAACACGCGAACGGGCGTAACAAAATGTCCGATGTCTACATCAGCGGACAAGAAGTGAGCCGCGACTGCCGAGTTTGGAAATATGTCTGCAGGAGTTGCCCCCAGCATTGAGAAACCGCGATCAATTGCACATTCAAGACCATACAGCCATCCATTGGCTACAAGAGCATCTCTTGCCACTTAACCAAAAACAAGCAATCTTGTGGATATTCTGGGCATCAGTATCAGGGCGGCAGATCTACCTTCCTGGGGCAGCATAATAGACGTCCAAATTACTGGTCTGTTTTGGCAAGCAGCTCCCACTACTACAAGAACCGACCAACCGGTCTTCGAGACCTGTTGACCTGTATGCCTTCTTCTGCGAGTTGCAGGATAGGAGACCCTTGGCCTGAACACGTTGTGTGGAGAGAACCTTCATAACCAGAAACAGGAGTTTCAACGGAATGCTCGCAACGATTCCACAACGCGGCACCGAGACCACATAGGTCAATGCTTACGGAGGCCGTCCAGAGAATACAGTGGAGAGAGCATCTGACTGAAATCATTTCGAAGTGAAGGTACAACAAATACTAACTACAACTCCAGTCAGCTTACCTTGCGGCCAATCGGCCAGCGATGGATTTGAAGGAAGGCGGCGTTTGTATCCAAAAGTGACGCCTGCTAGAATACAGCAATTAACTCACATCAGAGAATATTGTTTCCATTGCAGGCGTTCCCACTGGCCCACGGAAAACGAACCGTCGGCTAGCACGAGAAAATAAAACTGGAGTTCTGGACGGTTAGAAGAGTCTTTGATGCCCAGAAAGTGCAAATAAATTCTTTCTCGGGGTACAGGGTAGGGTCATTCCGCGCCTTCTGTACACCTTATTCTATATCTTTATTTCCTGATTGGTAACGTAGGTGTGATGCATCGTACATAACTTTTCTGTAAGCCTGTCTGCTCTCTAGGGTGACTGAAGCCTAGCGTTAGTTTTATCCAGTTGAAATTTTTTAGTAAATCTTTCAATGAATCTCACACTAAAATTTTTGGTTTCAAGTTAGCCTATTTTATACCATGTTATTAGTGTTCCTCTCATATTAGCATTTTTTAATTACTGACTCACTTGAAGCTTTCAAACGTTGAGTCTAGAATGTCTATAATTTCAGTAATACACTCAGTATTTGAGTAAACTATCATATTCGACCACGTTTATCGCTGTTATATAACTCTTATAGCTTTCCTTATACCGAATATGTAGTTGCACATAAAATTTCATTGGCTCGTTCTACGAAGGCCCGACTTATAGAAAATAACTGCTCTCTGTCAAACATCGTTGACTTTAAGGAGCGGGAAATATATATCGGATTCCGCTTAGTGTTCGTTTTCAATCAAAACACCACTGCCTTAACAGAGCTCACTTTCTCAGGACGCGTAGCTCGAGCTCGTAGAAGAAGGTGTTCACACCGCTGGTCACCATCCAGGCCATGATGAAAGTGAGCAGCGCAAGGATGGTGCTCAGAACTGTGGCCGGTGGCACTATCTTCCACACCTGCACGATGCTACGATAAATGCAACAAAACTCTTCTATGTAGTACGTCGTAGACGTTTCCTCATCTCAGTATTGTTACGGCAACATCAAGAAGCTGCGATTATCGACGAAGACCAAAAGTAGTCGTTACGTAAGAGGAATGGAAGAACCCAGAAGAATGGGAGTAAAGCAGCTTTGGTGGAGTAAAGAAATTTTAAAGTTTACAAGCGGAGGACTCGCGCAGGATATATTAAGTGTAAGAGCGGCCATGTAATTGCTATCGTGATAAAAGGTTTCCTCACCTTTCATCCTCGGGTAAGTTCAGGCTGGGCGCGCACATAATGAAGAACCAGACGGAGATGATGCCGTACATGAACGAAGCGAGCATGTTGAAGAGCATGAAGTTGCAGAGCCCGTCGCCGCCCCACTCGTGTGCGCCAAGTCGATGCGGCAGTTGCCCGTCTTGACGTTCAGCTCGACCCAGGCTGCGTGTAGAGCATGCACTTGCTCATGGTCTCCCAGGCTCGAGTTCATGCTGCGGTAGCTCAGCAGCACGCCCAGTGACGTCCCGATGGTGCAGGTGTAGGGGAGGACGTGCGTTGCGCGCCACACGCTCACGTTCTGGTTCTGGGCCATGGTAGGAAGGCGGCGGAAAAGGAGTCCGACGGGGAGACCGCATTCTACCGACCGGGACGACAGAACTCTTCTTCTTCGTCAATTAACGTTGCCGCCACCACGTTCGTAGAAGGTGACATCGCATGACAAGACCCACAATAGCAAAGCAGAGAATCCTTTGCTATATTAAGAAAATATTCCTTAAGGTAAACACGGGACCGTTCACCTCACGCACTAACATCTGTCTTTGCGCAGACAGGTACAATCAGTTGTGTTTCGTCGCACGGACCATTTCAGAACGACATTTTGTGCCCGCATCGTACAACGTGCGGCTTTGTGAGATATGTTTGTTCCAGAAAACCATCCTCTCCCACTACCCAATTGACCATTTGCAACTGGGCCCTGAACCTCAACAGATTGCCGACCACTGCTGCAGACTATACTCCCAACTGCACTTTTTTTTGGCATAGTGAGAGACATATATCCCAAAAAGCGTAGTGCAATTTATAGATTAAGTAGTCTGGTAGACTCAAATACAAAATTACAAGAGAAAAAACACGGCCGCGGCTGCAATTGGACTGAAACCTTAGCAGAGTAACCAGATTTGTGTACTTAGTTGCTGACCCCTTGCAGTGTTGAATCATGTGAGCTACAAGTAGTCGGATAACCAGGGTGAAAGTAGAAGTGCTTCAGACAAGCTCACCAGCGTTGTTATAGGAGGACCTATCTTTGTAAAAGGCGGATGCTCCTATCGAAAAGTCGGCCAGTCTGTTTGAGGCACTTCCACTGTTCACCTGATTATCCCACTACATGTTTCCATATATCGGCTCTCATTTAGCTTTTGGTTTTTGATGAGTTACAAGTAGTATCTTGTGACACTAGGTGTCAGCCAATTCAGCACCTAATGTTCATCTAACTCTCATAACAGTAACTGAGTAAGTTTCATTTATAACTATATTGTACTATATTGTACTATATTGTACAAGTACTGATTTCTATGACAATCTCAAGGCACTTACGGCTATAGCTGGTTGGTTATTAAATTTTGTGGGTCTGACTTCCCCCATTGATTCGGGCAATGAAAACACTGTTATGGGGGCCTCCAGATATTTTCCACTACCTAGCATTCATTACCAATCACGTATATCACGCAATACGTGGGCCTATAGCATTCTGCCTCTGTCGATATGCAGCCGCCATGGACAGAAGTAAACCCACCCATTTCAGGTCAGTAGGTTAGAACTAAACCATCGAGCAGCAATACATTATGATTGAAATATTTTCATACGCTATATGTGGTGGTATTCGTGGCATGTTTAGAAAGCAGCTTTGGACAAACAGAAGGGACACGTTGACTGCATAATGTTTGGAAATAACAATTTTATTCATAAAAAAGCAATGACCTGCAGACATCGACGAGTTAAACCACACTTATAACCGCACAATTTGTTACCGACGCTGCCAGTGTTGGGCCTGGGATTCAAACAACGTCACCATTTTTTAACTTGTTCTGCTCCTAAGGTAGAATAATGACTTTATAGGATGCTAGCTTGTCTTGCATCGACCTTGTATATTAGGTTCTGGGAAAAGAAAGTGTTAAAACAAAAAGTAAACCAAATAAGAGACTGGCATAGCCAGATTATTGAAGCAGGAGCAAAGTTTGGCTCCTTACATATTAAAACCTGCTTTTGTAATTCAACTTACAATCAGGATCGAGTCACCTCATTTTGATTACCAAGAGTTTTAAAAGCGAAAGATGCTTCGGCGTGCTCCACGTTCCTATAAAGTTTAGTTTGCTATCGGTTTGTAGATTTCGCTCTTTTAGAAAAAAGACGCGGCATATATTGAAATAAAGCGCCACATGAACGAAGGCCTGTCCATGACGGCTGTAGTGAAGCTCACCCACGCGCTGCCTTCCACAGCCCCACAGTTTGTGAGGAAGCCGCGCTCTCGCTACACTTCGTCTGCAGCGGTTCGATGCGAATAGGGATGCACGAAATGGCCCGTGCCAGTTACGCTACTTATGGTGTGGTATGCAACTTTACATACATACATTTCTCTCTGAAATCGCTTGCCTCAACTCATCGAAAAATCAATGCGCACTTAAATTACATTAGGTGGTCGTAATTGTTTGTAAACCAAGAAGAGAAAATAGACATGGACCGGGCATCTAGCTCGAAGACCTGTTAATGGCACGTTTTTGTCAAAAATAAAAAAAGACAGGATAACCCCTGGTCATTAAGGGTAACTAACTGAATTCGTATAGAAGGGAAGCGGGTTAGTGGGAGACAAAGTTAGATGGGTAGATGAGATTAAGAAGTTTGTGGGTATAAATGGCAGCAGCCAGCACAGGACCGAGTTGACTCAAAACATGGGAGAGGTCTTCGTCCTGCAGTGGACGTAGTCAGGCTGATCGTGATGATGTTGATGATGAATTGTCGGTGAAATACATATTTTTTATTCCAAGCGTTTTTCATGGGGGACAGTTTTTTAGGACAGTTTTGTGATGTGCAGACTGATACGGGCGTAAAAATGTGACATTTAGTGAAAAGCTACACAGTAAACATTTTTACACCCAGAAGGGTGTAAATGAGCTTGTCCCATGGACGTCACCCTAAGGGTGCTAATTCAACACCTTCCAAAAAGGGTGCCTTTCCATGCATCCTATAATAGGGTGTACATGTAAAAAAACTGTAGGGTGTTACAAAAACACCCTTAAGAAGGGTGCCTTCGATGTCCATCACTTTTTTAGCACCCTCTGAGGAGGGTGCAAAGAAGGTGCACAAGGGTGTTGAGTGCCCATGGCAGGGGTGCCAGTATTCTTTTAGACTGCACTAATAGATATCAGCATGCACTGATTACACACTACTTGAAGAAAGTGGTCCTGATTATCAATGGTGCGCCACCTGTCGAGCTCCATTCATTGCGCGTGGGCAAAAATATAAACACGAACAATCGTGTATGAACTTCTGCTGGATCTATATATACTTCACAGTATATGCATAATGCGCGTTACAGAAAACGAAGCCTTGCTGCCCTTGCATATTGCATTTATTTATTAGGCAAATAAAACTTGTAACTTTTCTTCTGCCACACAACTTTTTCACCAGATGTGTAACATGTTCACGTATACGTACACTACACATGCGACACCTCAAATGTATATTATATTTTTTCAGTTTCACTA
>NW_023609090.1:0-25095 GCF_013339725.1 Rhipicephalus microplus
TTCCCGTAGTTGAATACATAAGCAAGGACCACGAAAGTGCAATTAGGAGATACTAACATCAATTTTGCTGAGCTCTGCAAAGTTAAACTCAATTTAGATGTACTTTCGAAAGACTTTGTGGTAATGGTGCGTTCTGTGTCAGCTTTTGAGACAATGGGTTCAAATTCTGGTGGCAATACATTCCGCATTGCACCTTCATAAAAGCATGAGTTATTGCATTTTCGCAGAAAGATTTTTCGAGCGGATAAAGTTAGCTGAAAGCTTTCCATGTAGGAGTGATTTGCCTTCTATATGAAGCGCCTTTTTACTCTAAACGTTATTACATCAATTTACAAGAATATTCACTTATGAAGATGTTACTTTACCCCACCAACTTAAAGACGATGTGTTTACTTGTGCGCCACAAGCTATTTTCTCTGGAATAACATTTAGATACAAGGGTGAATGATATATAAATGTCATCTGTAAAAAGCTATAGCGATTAGGTATAATATTCAATATAAGCTACAATACTCATATATTTACCGTAAAAACGCCTTTGTGTTTGTATATTGACATGTGCAACCCTTGACTTTTTTAAAACATCAAAATTCAAGTTGAAACAGGGCATTTTGAAGCTTCTTTGTAGAAGGCCTTATGTTGAAGCTCTTGTTGGCAGAATACGTACGATGAGTATAACAGCTAGGCAAATTCGCATGGAGCACTGTTCGAGTACAACATGTAACACGGACAGCACTCAAAGCACGCTAGGACACTGTTGACGAAGGTATGCCAGAAATACGTCCCACCTGTAGTGGCCATATGAAAGTCACTAAATCGTTCATGTTTTGCCTCGACCATGACAAAGCTATAACCTCGCACCACTTCGCAGCGCTCGTCATTAACCTAGAGATATGTTATAAGTTTTACAGTTATCAACTTCTGTAAGAGTATTGATGACCTCTAAACCAGCTTCAGTGACTTTTTTGTTGCATATACTTAACACCACTTCCGAAGAACTCTAAAATCCTCGAAAGCACGCTTTTGCTATTTTTGCGCATTGACAAACTAAATTCGTTCAATAAAAAAGTGGTAGTACTCTAGACTACACGAAAAAGCTATGTATGAGAGGAAGCTTGTTTTTCTTAGTAAATAAATGCCACTAGCCCATTTGTTTAGAAGCTTAAAGGTTCTGCATTAAGGTCGCACAAAATTGTTGTTGCATGGGATCCAGTACGTATTGAATTCGCCGCCCACATAGCGAAGGGAAACGAAACAATATAACATTACCTACGAGTGATTTATCAAGGTGCAGACGCACAATTGGCTGACCTTGACGTGGGCCTAAGACTATCGTGTGACACAGTGTTCTTCGCCTGAATACGTCACCGGCTAAGGCGTGCACATAGCACAATACTTTACAAGAGATGTTTTGAAAGCCAGCAGTCTCAACTGCTGAAGATGTCCCTACTTGAAGTGGCACGTACTTTTTCGTTTATTTTTACCCCATGAGGAGGAGAAAAAAGAATGCAAACAAGTAAACGAAACCGAAACCTTGCTGTCATGCGGAATGACAGCGTCCGTTCTCGAGAAAGCAGATTTTATGTTACTCCACGTACAACAACTCTTCTTTGACGCCATCCCTTACTCGGCCAGGGCACTATTAACGAAGCCATGCGACAAACGTTCGAATCATGGGGTAAAAGAAAACGAATGAGCATGATGAAGTGAAAGTGTGTGATCTGTCGAGTTGGCTGGGTCTCGCTCAGCGAGAGGTACCCCGTTGCTTCTCTTCCCTTTCATCGTCGTTTCTCGCTGTTTTCATTCCGAGTGCTTTACAAATATGTCGTGATGCCACCAGAGGGCAGGGCCTTCAGAAGTTTGTCTTTTCCATGATGGTATTTTTTCTTGTCACCGTTAGTCTGTCAGCACCTATATATGTGAGCATTATTCTCGGTACAACGAACCGATGCAGCGTGCACGTAGAGGGTCTCCTCTACAAAAATATTGACGCGTTATCGCATGTACCTCGATTTGATGGCGTCCGTCATGCGGGTAATTATAGCGGCTCCGGACGTGCAAGTCCATGCTGCTTACGTTTCTCGGACAGTTCTTTGTGCGTCGGAGCGAGAATAGGTTCAAGAACGGAACACCAGCAGGAAAACCAAATGCCATGGTACCTTCTACACTACGGTGCAATTTTAGGGAGACTGTATCTGGCCTGGAAGAAAATACATGACAACAAGACCCATGAAGACAAAAAAATTATAGTGACAAGAAATATTGTGGTAAAAAAAAAGATAAGGAAGGCATTGTGCCACTGCAAAAACCAGCAAAAGCTGCCTCGCGAAGAGGGGACACAGTGGGTCTTCCTCGGGACCACGGGCGTTTCTCGTCGCACGCCTGAGAAAGTCGCCGGCTCGGTATCAGTTTCTGTCAAGCGGTGTCCCTTGGCAAAGCCCGAGGATTGGCCTTGCTTTTCCGCTTTGTTCACCACGCCACACAGCCTGACAAAGCTTGTGCCTACGTGTGTGTTCGTGCACGCGCGTGCCTTCTGAACTGCGACGACGCTTGCCTATATCCGGGAAGACGGGGCAGTTGGAGAACACGATCGCCGCTCAAGCGTGGCTATCAGGAACTCACGCGGTTACCGATAGACCCACCGATTCCCATGCCCGCGCAAGCAAAGCAAGAGCATGTCGAAGCAGAGATCGCAGCCGTAGCGGCAGCCCGAGCTCCGACCAAGTGTCACGAAAGGAGACAGCCCGGAGGCTGCGGCATTTACTTTCTCCCTGAGAGGAAAATATTCTGTAGGGAAAGTTTGGGAAGGCGGTCACACCGGAGACGGCACAGCAGGGAGCTGGTCGTCCTCTTCTTCCCTACATCCCAGTTTTATTTTCGGGTCTATTCTCTCCTTCCCCCACCCCCTTTCCCGATGCCCTCCCACTGTTCCGCTATCAGACGGCTGCCTCCCTTCACATCACTCTGTTTTTACTACATCGTGGTCCTTGTTGGCTCCACATTTTCCTGCCCCTTTTCGCCACTTTTGTCACGCGTCGCTTGCGGGTGTCTCAACAATATTCTTATTTTTTGTGCTGCACGGGAAACTGGCCCAGCGAGGACTCGAGGCCTGAGCGTGGAAGGAATGCGTCAAGGCGAGTAGTTGCTTTGGCGGGTCTGATCACATGCTTCCGAAGGGCAGTGGTGGTAACGGTGGCTTGTGCATTTGTCTGACTAAGAGAGTAACCTAGACAAAACCACCAATACATTACGTTAAGGAAAAGATCGGGGAAGATCCTTACAGGGCTTGCGATCCTGGATGAATATCAAATGATGGCAAGGAAAGTGCCTGGTTGAGCTGTTGCGGTAGCCAGAGCCGCTGCATTGGTTTCTTTTTTTTCTCTACCTTGCTTGATCCGTTTGCTATTCCCTAGATTTATATTGGGCGTCCAATGAGCGATTGTATTATGATTGTATCACATGACCACTGTGAGAAAGGTGGAAGGAGGAAGAATCATACGGAAGACTTCGACTCAGAAAGGTCTTCCATGTTTTCTTTGATGACATCAATCTGTCATTCTTGTCACGCTTCAAATTCCCACCTCTTTACCTTCAATATATATCAAAACTATTACTTTTCTGTAAAGCTGTGTGTTTTTTCATTAAGGAGAGTAGTCCCAAGAAAAGCATTTGTAACTTGAAAATAGCGTAACCACTCCAGTGAGTAAAATTTTTTGAATAAAAGCCAGTTGAAAGATCGCTCTTCACTTACCGTGTGCCTCTCTTTCTTTTTCTACAAACATAGTAGGTAACAGTGGCTCCTTAATCAAAACATAAAGACCGAGCTAGCCAACACGACCTATTGCAAGTTTCGCTTGCTTTTATTTTAGTTCTACGTAGTGTGACACAGTACATCAGGTTACTTGAGTGATCCACCCATCATCGATGCTCGGTCCTTAACAAACCGCAGGCGACGCTGCACACACCCTGTGCTCCGTTATTATACTTAACAATATGTTCATCTGCCCACCGTTCTTCAAGACAGTTTTTCTATAAGTGAAAAGCATTAGGCCAGAAGTGACAGGGACTACAGGAAGACTTAAAGCGCGGTCACACTGCTGTCAATTATTGATCGGTCCCTTTTATACTACGTCTCCAATCCTTACTCCTCAAATTCAGCCTAGCCTCTCGTATCTTTCATCGGCTGTAACTTCTTGTTTCGCCCAAAGATTTACGTCTGTCTCCTTCGGCGCATAGCTGCTAGGCGACCTTACCGAATAGATTTGACGTTTGCCCACATCTTGCCCTTGGTACTTTCGAGCAATATACTTTGGCGTTGCAGTGCCTGCAAGTACGCATATAGTTGGCCACTACACAGGCGTGTAGCTCTCTGAGTGCTAGAATCTTGAATTCAAATACGTTGATTTTAGTTGAGTAAAGTTGTTCATATGTCACCCACACAGACGCACAGAATGACAGAAAATTAGTACGGTACAACTGTCGTTGGTACCGAGTGTGCAACTTTTCATAGTATTTGCAATATTTCATGCCATGAATGTGGGAGAGAGAAGTATTTATAGGAGAAAACATTTCCCTCAGCTCGCATCTTTAACTGACACAACAATTAAATGCTGCGCAGAAGCCGACGATATATCTTCATGTCAACGTTTTCAATCGATCAATCAATCAATCAATCAATCAATCAATCAATCAATCAATCAATCAATCAATCAATCCTTGTTTCAGTAACGCCTTGTTACGGGCGAAATCACAGTGTGCATGCGGTTTGCTCTATCTCTTTTTCTCTCTACATTGTCCAGCCATCTACATGTCCAGCCATCGCACCTTTATTGTGGATGTAATGGTCGTGATGCATTACTATACCAAGATCACTGCGAAAGAGCAGTGGTAGATATAAAAGACGTGTTTTCAAAGCCTGCGAAGTATGAGACCGTGACACAGTGGATAGTGTGCCCGGCAACTGTCATCACTGAACGAGAGGTTGTGCGTGCGACTTCCATTGATGAAACGTTTTAAGGGTGCAGCTCATACGGTGTAAATCGTTCCCTCGTAGTTGTATGTTGTAGCAACCACTTCTAGTTTGTTTTAAGCATCACCCACTTCATGGCGTTCTGTGTATATGTCCTTGGAAATGTTATCACTGGAGGGCGTTAGTGGTTGTCGCATAATAAGAAATTTACAGGATATCCACGAAGTGAATGATGATGAGTGGGGCAAATGGTCCGTCGATTCGATGCGTTCTCTATTGTGATGTGAGCGAACAGATGTACAGACAGACGGACAAACGTACGGCTGGGTGGACGGACGTTTCGCCCCACTCATCACTTCACTCCGTAGATATGCTGTGTTTTTCTTTTCTTCTGACTGTGTGTATTTTTTGACGTTATTTCCGTGATGCAAGTACGTCTCTGAAGTCTTGGTGAGCTTTGGAATAAAACCCTTGTCTTTTTGAAATTTATAAATTGACTGACTTCAGAGGCCGAATTTTGACGCGATGGGGATGTACTTATCCCGTGCACTGTTAGTGTGGGAAGATCGAGCAGCATCATCGATAAAGTGGTCACAAATGGTGCTATTATGTCCCAGTCGTCATTGCGAAATTATGTCTGACCTTCCATTGCCAATGCAACAACTAGTTTCACCGACATGGAACATCAACTAATCGCACTGAAAGGGTTTCTTCACCTATGTAGGCTTAGTGCAAGTGTCAATGAGCAAGTTATCAATCCTTCGACCATTATTGCTCGTGCTCTGACAAAAAATGCCATATTCCACGGTGCGCCTTGGCCAGCCTTGATTATCCCCGTTTTATGAAAAAGAAGGTCTTGGAACTTCGCATTACAGCTGATCAGATCAGAAACCCCGTACGAGCTCCTTTGCAACAATTGAAGTCAACTGAATTGAGCGCAAGCCTGTCGCTATGCTGCCCTACGCACGTTAATGCTAAACCACCCAGACGTACTTTCTTTCCCTCTTTTCAATGCCCCACCCTGCTTTCCATTCCCATGCGTTGGGTAGCAAATTAGACAAAATCTTGCAAGGTGGTTTTTGTGCAAATAGAAAGTGACGCTATTTTCCATGCTTCTAACAGGAGCATGGTCATCAACCGACGGGATGACGGACAAGTCAGGTTTACCCTCCTGCCTTTCCTTCATTCTATTCATCTCTATCGGGCGTTTCGCTTGCTCTTTTGTCCTTTCTTTTGTTTTCCTTCTCTCCACTTGACGTCCTTCGGCCTATGTAAAGTATGACAAATCATGCTCGCATCTCTACTCCATCTTACCGTGTTTGTACATGGCTCCTCTGTTGCCATCATTTGATCCTTTGATTGCCTTCTACTACAGTGTACTAGAAGGGGGCAGTGGGCTCACTCTCCGGCGGAGGGTATGCAGAGGGGTGGCTCCAGAAATGTCACACGTTTGTGGTTCTCTGGTCGCACGAGCGGCGGCGCTGGCATCGTCATCAATGGAAGAAGTTTGGGAGGGACGTTGCAGCTGAGCCGGTTGTGAGCCGGTCAAGTCCTGCAGAGCAACAGAGCTTGAGCCACGTTGTGTGGCTGTGGACATTGTTGCGCCGAGTTTTTTCCGTCAGCTTTGAGCGTTACGCACCACGCAAGATGGCAGTATGCTTTACAGTGCATGCTGTAACCATGCGGCGATGACAACGGCAAAACCACTGTTAGGCGCTTGGGTGTCTAACAGGCAACGTGTTCGTGAAGAGTAAGCAGAACCTGTCATTGTTTGGCGTCCTGAAGAATGAAAACAGGCCGAAAGAATGCGAGAAGACACAGCACAGAGCGGACAAGCTTCTGGAAGACACGAACGCAGTTTGCGAACTCCACTTGCAACCGCGTCTGTGCATATTATCGATGGAAAAAAAGTGCGCGTACCTCATCCATTATCCACGCCGAAACTGTTTTCAACTTGTTCGGCTGACCAACTTTTGTGACCGAGGAGGCCTCCTTCATCCCTCAAGTCAGCTGTACAGCTTAATGAAAAAGCTCGAAGATATTTTCACAGAATGTTTTTGCCAGAGTAAGCTGCACTTTGACAGCATTATGGACATACTGGCAATTGTTCAGCGCAGACTCTCGGTTGAAGTTGGTTGCAGTGTGCACGCAGCTACCCTCACAGCGAAAGTAATTACTTTTTACGTTGTCACACGTCTTCATTCAATGTAAAAGGACTGAACACTGACAATTAGGCAGGGAAATGGCAGAGGGCCAAGCAGCTGAAGATGAGCCGTCACACATGAAGTGAATAAGGTGTGTAAATCAGTGGCTAGATGGCGTACTTCAGTTCTTGCAAATAAGAGCTTCAAGTCAGGAGCAGAAGCTTCGTGTGTATCTTTATTTAGTTTTCTACTATGTCGCTCTACATATATCTAACATACGTGTATCTGCATTATTATGATTATTCATAACCCCCAGAAAATTGTTGTGCCATAGTCTACAACTGAAGCAGAACAAAAATTATTTAAGCACTACAATTTCACTTTATAATAAAGGCGCAAACCCAGCCAGCACGCCTGCATGTTAGCGTTTATGTTTATGTGAATGCATGTTAAAGCTTTTCTAGGAAGTGAACGTGCACTGTTTTCTAACTATGTCGTGAAAGGGCGGGCATAATCTTGTTGCGAATTCTTTTTAGGTTCGGTCTACACAGCAGGAACCGTACGTTTGGTCACTGTATCAAACCATATAATTTGTGGGATACATCATCCTTTTCGACGAGGTGTTATATTCGAGAAAACACGATGTGGCCTGAATATATAGTGCTTATCAGGAATACTCAACTAACTCAAGCACACACCCTCTGAAACCCACACACACACAAAAAAAAAGCGTTAACTGCGTCGCACTAGAAAGGAGAATGAACAGACTGCGCCGGCTGCCATCGGACTAATTTTCGGGAAGCTGTATCGCAAAAAAAAAAGGGAAACACTGTGAAGCGAGAGCACCAGAAGCTTTTAATATAATCAGAGGGCAGTCAAAGCATGCAAGTTTGTTACAAATACCGAATAAATGCACCTTCCAACTTTTACGAGCGGCTTCTGCAGGTGAAGCTTCCATTGAAGATGCCTGTGGCGCCATCTCTCTTATGTGACGCCAAAAGCGTCAGAGTAGCGGCGGAGTAAGCCCACTGCCCTCTTCTAGTACACTGTACTCCTACGCCATGCCGACGAGAAGATGTCATGTAAAGATCAGTGATGCACAATGGGTAGGGCCCTCTTCCCTTTTCGTAGAGCACTTTCAGTTCTCGTTATTCATTGGCTGACGCAAGCACTAGCCTCCGGTGCAATACAGGGAAAACTCGTTTCACTCCTCCACCACCTCCTCTCACTTTCTTTATGCTCATGTCTTTCTCTTTTTTTGTGTGTGTTTTCCTGTTGGGCTGGAATGAAGTGAGATGCATAAAATTTCGAGTAAATGAGCTGTTTTGCCCCCCAAAAAATGTGTACCACTGAATGGCGAAAAAAAAAATATGAGAGAAAGAGGTTATTGGAGCTGGTATACAGTTGACGTCGAGCCGCTATGCGTGGCGCGTTCTGCTCCGTGGGGCTTGTGGCCTGATGTGTTTCAGATTGGTTCCCGCAGGTGTCTCCTGTGTACTCCGCGAGTCTGTTGCGATAGCCTGCAGTGTGTGTCGTGACCGGCACGTTTCCGGCACGCGATGCAACGCAGGGAGCTGGCCGTGCCATCGGGCACAAAAAAGCCACAAAACGATTTTCACAAGGTTTTCCCATTTACATTGTATATGCTCGCACGTGGGACGTTGATGTGGTCCACTATGTGCATAGTTTGTAGCTTTGTCTTCTACCATCCCTGATTTCTTCGTATACATACGTGTGACAGGGCATCAACAGAAGAATCAATTGATGATTAGTAAATGACAAAAAACGAAAGAAAATTGTAGATTGAACTCTGTATCGTTGCCAAAAATTGGGTGTAACGACAACACTACGTTATCTACACACATCGTAAACTTTGAGATGATATTGAACCCATGGCAAATAACTCTTTTTTTCTTTAAAGTATTGGTGCCTTGTTGCGCACTAGCAGAGCGTATTACAGCTGTCGTAGTTTACGAGTATGTTAAACGCGGCGTGTTTTGTCCTACGCTCGTTACTTGACTGACACTTATACGAGTAGCCGATCATTTTTTTATTGAGGTGATAAAGATGAGCTGTTGGCGCCACACTATGGCACTGAGGGTTTGTTGTCTCACGAAAAACTAGTCTTCGATACAAATACCACTATATTGATAATGGTATATTCATGTTGCATATGGATTTGCTGTGCTATACATATCACATTCAAATGCAATATAATGTGGAAATAAAACATGCATAAATTCTCTAATGCACATAACACTCACTCTAATTAGTGCACAGCTGTGTTAATATAGAACCTTTAAGAAGATCTCAATACAGCAGTGCGAACAAAACATAGCCCCTACTTTGAGACCACAAACGTACTAAAAGTAAGCAATTTTTTTCTGTGATGGATAGTATAAATTTGTGCGAATGAGGTTGCTCATGAAGATAAAAAACGGGTTAATAATATACATAATATAGTGAAAAAGGTCATTTAAAGCAATATTTATATTATTTCTTAATTCGTTTTTCACGAACGATTCAATCTCTGAAAAATGCAGAATTACAGCCCGTGCGCCAGGCTCAGTCCATAGGCACTTAAAAAAGTTTTCATTTCGTTGAATAACGAGTGTTCTATTAGAACTGTCTAGAACAAACCCGAAGGTGCTTCTGAGCCTTGGGCTTTCACCGGAATGATTCATTTGGAAATACCGGAGCACAAAGGTCGTTGCAATCGTCGCACAGTCTCCGTTTGCGAAAAGGGCGCGCTTTTCAAGCACTGCGAAGTAACTTTTGAGACACTTATTCGCGTTCATCTGTAGCTGTGAGTAAGTTTCGTGCGTCAATTGTGCGTGAGAAAGGCGGGCATGTTCTGATATGCTTGCCGTTTTGGGCGTGCCCTTCCAATTTGTTGCTATCGTGTTCATTTCTTCGCCTTTGCGGCAGCGTTGGGACCTTTTCGAGATTCGATACTTAGAACCATTGAGTTTCATGCAATAATACCTAAAGATAAATCTGGCTCTGCGATTGTGTACTCTCATGGGAGTTATGGGAAGTGCGGGCTTCGGATTGGATACGGTTAGCTATTGAAATGTCTACAGAATTTTTTCTACAGTTTCAGTTTCGTTCTTCGCGCAACACGGGTAGTGGGTTGCAGTGAAATGCACTGAAGCAGCGTCATTGTTTTTCAAAGATCTTTAGGACCACTAGGTCTAAAAATTGCTGCGACTTAGAAGCTTTACGAGTCGTATTTGGCAATTTAAACGAAGCGTAGTTCCCTCACCGCTGCGCACAAACGTAGCATCTCAAGCCTGTGCAGGATATTGCATCGAGTTCATGTTTTATTACGAGCTCGTCTTGCCTACATTCGTTTTAAATCGAATGCGAAACGATGAAGAAGCCAAGTAGACGCACCGTCACGTTTCGCTGACTCGTCTTTAGAACAAAGGAGAGGTGAATTAGGCCCAGATCACTTGGACAGACGCACATGGCATCGCAGAAAACAAAACGTTAATTGTCTCTTACTTAATACTGTACTGGTAATTCTATAAATAGATAAGGCGTACTTGTCAGACAAAAAAAAAGCATGCTTGTTCTCAAGTGTTGTAAAAAATAATTTATCAAATCCTGTTGCAAAATCGGGAACGCAATGGCAGAGAAGTGCATACCCTGCATGATAAATTTGCCCAGGTTTGACTTTTGCCGCCTCGTAACAAAAACGTTTTGCAATAAAGTTTGCGTACAAATAATTGAAGTGAATTTCAATTATATATCGGTTCATATCACTTTGTTTTAAACTGGGAAAAGAAGCGTCGTGAATTTCAAGAACGCAATCTTTCCGAACGAATCTGAAGTAGATCTGAAGCCTATACTTCCCATAATTCTCATGAAGGTACAAGTGCCTCTCAAGGAGCCCGCTACACACTAGCGCCAGATTCCCCTCTAGGTATTATTGTATTAAACTCTATGCTCAGAATAGACTACTACAGAACATTCTTAATGCTTCCGTTCAGGCAGTATTGTGCAAGAAATATTGAGGACAGTGACACTTCTAACTCTAATGCGAATATCAAGTCTCAAGTCCCGCCTACAGGACTTGAGACTCGATAGTGTGCCGGCCATACAACAATAATGAAATAGTGAAATGCACATTTCTGAACGACACATAGGCAAAAAAAAGACGCGCCAAAAACACGTTTACCTTTAGTCACAAAATTCAATCCTTGACAATGTATATTTGTTAAAACGAAAATATTTAAATTTGGGTTTCTATAACACTACGTCATTCTACAGAGGCCAAGGTCCAGAATCCGACATAATCAAATGAGCTGCGGCAACAGGTAATTAAAACCTGATAATCGCGTGAAGTCTCAACAGAAATGTAGCATGCGTATTTTCTGCAGTGTTACACTTTGAACTGTATAACACAATTGAAAACACAAAAAGCTATAAAACTTGGGTTAACAGACGGCGCCGTTGCACACCAACGTACCATTAATAAGGAGAAACAGCGGCGGCAGGATAGCTATTGTGAATTACAAACACATACAAAAAGTAATCGACTTATCATCTACTTCCTCAGAGTTTAAATTGTATTCCGAGTCCTCAGGAAAAATAATCACATCCCAGCACTTCTCGACTTCCCGAGCACCGTCGAAATTTGCCCCGAGTAACGAATTTTCTTGATGATTAAGCAAGAAAAGAAATATTAAAAGAAGAAGCTCGAGAGAGAGGCCCGTAAAAACAAATATTAAGTCTTAACTTCTATATTTCCATTTCGACTCGGCTATATTGTACGCGCCATCCTTTGAATTCGCCGAGTTTGCTTTTCTCGACTCCTTATACCGATGGAAGCATCTTTTTTACAGCGCACAGGCTTCGCCGGCTGCAGGCAAGTTGTGTTTGTATTGCTAGGTCATACTCTCTCCATGACTTTTTCGTATTTTTTTATTTTTGGCGTCATAATCCTATGAAACCATTTCACTTTTTTTTTGAACAACGCACCAGCTGACTACATGACGTGGGGCTTTGTGTCAAGATAAGTTCAGAAATTCTGCACAATTCGGTGCGAACTACCTTCCCCCACTTGTGCGCTTTCAACACACTAGGCCTCATTCTTTCCTCTCTCTTTTTTTCTCGAAACCAGGCCATTCGTTTCAGTTCAGGTTGAAGATGGAGAATACGATAGCGTCACCGACACTTGAAACCGCCGTATAATCTCGAACTCTATCAGTACTTCAATGCCTGTGCCCCATTTGTTTGCACCGCCACCTACCAGAGTGAACGTGCCAGCAGTTGCGTGGCTAGGGGAAAGTGAGAAAGGGAAAAAAAGTCTTCTCAAAAAGCATTCTACAGTATTGAATCAAGAGTATACTTTATTCAACAGCCTGTGCGAATGAAAACGTCAGTGAGGCAAATACAAGAGTAACAAAATGAAAATAGTGTAAATACGCGGAAGGTCGTGGAAAATTTAATCTCGTAATTCGAAACCGCCCCAACTCCACATTCACTTTAATTTCTTGGAAATACCAAAGTTCGTGTCTCAGCTCTGAAGAAAGTACCGCCTTTGCAGCTACTGTATTCACTAGAATGTCTCAATTCACGGAATTTCTTCTTTTGTTGCGATGGCAATTAGATGAACACTCCCTGCGGTTATTTCGCGTCGCAGTAGGCGTCACTGTCGTGTTCAGTATGAAGTACAAATAGAAAGTAACATCCCTTCACGCGTCGTAATTGTACACAGGGTTAAAAGCGAATTAGTGCCAGCGACGAACGCGGACCATCTGAGCCAGCCCGTCTCCGTCGCACAGAGGGCACGTGCGACGCCTGCTGTCGATTGCTCGTACAAGCACAGAGGATACGCCCCGCCCGTCTTGGAGGAGCATGTAGGGATGCCGCACTGGCTGCGTCACTCGTGCAACAACTATGAAGCTTGATCGTGAAGGTGTGGTCACGGCAGCTGGCGCGTGCGCCTACTCGGCAGGCACACGCAAATGGCTCGAGGAGCGTGTAGAGACGCCAGGGTGGCTGCGTAGCTAGCACAGCGACCACGGCAGCTGGCGCGCGTGCTATCTCGGCAGGCACCAACAAACGGCTTGTATACCCTTGTATGCACTGTACTCTCAACACGAATAAAGGAGAACTGCTTCTAACCCTGCTGCAGTCGTATTCTCTTACACCAGCGTTTCGTTTTGTAGAGTTGGGCACTATCCAATCCCCAAAAGTTAACTGCTCGGCTTACTTCGTGTGACATTACAATTTGTTATTTTAGGATTAATTGCTTCGCCCTTGCGGTGCGACTAGCTGTGATTTGTTCTTGACTTAGAAGAGTGTCGTAAGCGACATGCGTGTGCGTGAGTGAACGAATACGTGCCTACTCTGTTTCAATGAGGGAATAAAATATTTCGATGCTAGGTATCCTTAGTGATGGTATACTTTTTAACCCTTCAAGCTGGCTGAAGAACTCTGTTCATTCTCCCATATTTAGATATTCGGTAAACGATTTATGGAAACAAGAAGTGATTCGCTCGTTGTAGTCACAAGAGAGTAACTACAGTGCACTAACGACCCAAGAAGACTGCGTTAGTTGTGACAGCGAAATGACAGGGACGTCTAATCTTTCCTTTGCGGCAAAATTGCAGGCCTAAGTTTCTTTCATGCTGGCTGTACTGCTGCGTCTGCGGCATTCGATAATTATAGGATCGTTAAATTATCTAAATTAAATAAATATATTGTTTCCTTGTTTCCTCTGCTAACGTACGTATGTGTTGTTATTACCGAAGCTTAGCGTATATGCGCAAACCTTTCCGGCTGTTTCCTTCAGTTTGGCAGATATTTGGATGAAGTACACAAAAAAATAATGACACTACCAATGGCTGGTCAAGTTTTGAAATCTCTTCTTGTGGAGATCTGTGTGTGAAATCCCTGAACGACGTGCATTTTTTTTCTTTTTTTTTTTGCTGGGAGAGTTCTGATGACGAAGGGGCTATGGGTTCCTAAATACGGTTATACTCTAGGTGTTCTCTTGTTTTTGTAACTTTTTTCATGAATAACTCCGTGCCCTATCATTGCCATGGGTTTTAAAATGTTTGGGAGACGCCTATGCAACATTACAGGAATGCGTAATTTCAAGAGTTTGGCAGTGGCATCTGCCACGTCATCTCCTTCTCGCTTTTCAGCCGGAAAAACGATACGGAAAAGGACGAGAAAGGTTCCCGGCGCTGGCGGATATCTCACGCGTAATTGCCATTCATCAACGTCCTTTGCAGAGTGACCTCACCGACGATTCATCATAAGAAAAAAGCGTTGGAAGTAACCTGTTCCAACAGCTTCGTGTCGAAAGCCCTATAGCGCTTTTCGCACTTTCGCTATCGGTTGTCAATGAATTGGTTTGGTTTTGCCTTGGTTTTCATTCATTTAGCGCATACATCGACTGATTGATGAATCTCCTTCCCGGCTCGATCTACTCTGCGGCCACGCCGTGAAACACATAATACATAAGAGAAATTAAACTGGTGACTTTGCGATAACTTCCTGCATGAACACCGCCTATCAACCAGTATACACGGTACACCATTCATGTTAATGACATATATAAAAAGACCCATCGCTCACATCAAGCTCGTCGTGCTGGTTGGACCCCTGTAGTTCAAGGTAGTACAAGAAGATTAGAAGTAGTTATTTTAACAGGTATTTGTATTTTCTCCACAGCTCAAAATTTCCTTTAGTTTTCTCTCTCTTTGTGTCCATTCGGCTTCCGAATTTCCACTGCTTTCACATTTACAGCATTCTTCTTTACGTTGAAGCCTTCCGAGGTAAGGAAACCTGGATATGGCTGATAGCAATAAAGGCTTAAGAAGAGTTTTTTACGCATGTCAAGAAATACACTTAGACAAAAAAAACAGAAAGACGTAGGATCTATAGTCAGCGCACTCTGTGATCCCGGAAGCTCTGGGATTGGTGCACGGAAAAGGCTTCAGGAATCGCACGGCTTCTAAGCTGCTCTAGAGTACAGCTCTGCTTCAAGTCCAGTTTTTATCATTCTGTGAACCCACCTCGCTAAGGGTTTGCATCTTCCAGGGAAACGAGAGGTCTCGGTCTCGAAGCTATGGAGGCTGATTTTATCGACAGGATGTATATCTTGTATATATGTATATTGATCAAAGCAGAACCACACCGCGTGAGGATAAAATGCGATGTTATCGTTAAGATGGCCCCTCTCTACACAAACTGCAAAAAAATCGATTTCGTGCCAACAACGCAATGCTGCGAATACCTCCGAATTAAAATGAGTGATATGCTCGTTTGTCTTCCGAATATGCATTCAAACAAAAGCTGTCATTTGTTTTTGTTTTTCATTTTCATGATCGATGTTAGCATGTTCCGTATGAGAGATAAATAAAAAAATTTTCTCGTTTTTTTATTCTATAATTAGCTCAATCGCCATACTCAATTATTTGAGATCATATTTATCTTACGGTAGTGCCTCTCTCCGACTCAACATCGGACGCCTTTCTCACAGCGCGGGTGTGCATACGCGCCTTTCCCGCAAGTGCGCGCCGAAGGCTTCGCCGCTTAGTGGCAGCGAAGTGTAATTAAGACCAAACGTAATCCAGTTCGGAACTAAGAGCAGCTTTCGCTATAGAGAAGTGCTGCTGCTCGACCACGCACGCTGAACGCTTAATCTTCCAACGTCACTTAGGCAGCCCCTAAAGCCAGTGTCGAACTTCCGCTTGATTACACATGCAGAGTTGAGTGCGGACAAATGGGGTTTTTACATTTTCCGTTGTCTGTCTCATTTTGGTGCATACTTTTGTACGATAATTAGCGTATCGAAAGAAATTCAATACGCATATAAAAGGAACCGAACAATGAGGAATGTATACTGTAGAGAAGTTAATTTTAGAATGATACATTATTCCCGAGTTGCAAAAATCATTTGCGCCTTTCATCCATCAGCGCGGCGTTCCTTCAAGCTTTATTTTCCCTTTTTAATGGTGTTTACGCTCATGTAAGCCGAGGGTATATAGGCTTTTGTAATTACCAAAAAGGCTGATTAGGATGATTTTGCTGCAAAAGGAAATTTTGAAGTACCGGCAGCTTAGAAAGCTTCGTTGCTGATAATTTAAAGGGGGGGGGTAGGCTACAGAATATTCAATACCAGGCGCTGTACCAACACATTTCATAGAACGGGTGTTTTTAAAAATCCCGTAGTTAATGTTTAGTATAGTTGAAACATGTTTAGTCCGAGATGCATCAGCTATAATCACTACAAAAAATAAAATGTGGTCTTTCATCTTAGCACTTTTTTTATGCATGAATTTAGTGCGGTACGATTGGGAAACATCAAAAAAAGAGAGAAAAAGACGTTAAGCATTGCAGAACATTTGCGTCATGCGAACTGTCGTAGTGTGGGGTGCTCACAGACGCACACGGACACACGCACGCATATACACACACAAACACGCGTGCATGTATGCACGCACGCACACCTGCACGTATATATACACACAAACACACTCGTATGCACGCACGCGCACTCAGGTATACGCAGCGTGCAATAGCTACTATGACATATTGTTATCACCGTGTGTGCCAGATTACAGCTTGGTTGCGGTAACAATCCCCACATGAATATATCATACGTATAATATGTAAAATTTAGAATACACACTATTTTGCACAAATATTTTTTACCACTTGGAGAGATAAATATATGAAACGGTTTTTCCAGCTCCACGATCAAAAAGATTGTTGCAGATATGTTGAGGGAAATCCTAACTTGAATATTGTTGACGAGCCTCTCTAATATTCATTCCGTGTCTGAAATCGAGAACTTCCACTCTATTTCTGAGACTGCAATTTACTTGCACAAGCTTTGAATAGTGACCGTGCATGACAGTGCATTAGTTCGGTAACTGTTTCACCTGCTTTCTTAATTCACATGGCATGCCCTCAAACTTAAATACTTGAGCAAACATAAGCGTGGGTGACTAAGGGAGGCACCACTGTATGTATTTAGTCAAGTTCAAACAATTGCCTTGAGGAGTACGCAGCAGCATATATGAACTGTCGATTGCTCTCTAGTAATGGGACGCCGTTCTTCATACAATACTGATTGATTGGCAGACACTACACGCAGCAACTGTTGAGCGGTATTTAGGGATTGTGAAATTAGGTGAGGAATATTTAGGTGCTTGGGCACTTCTCTTTAGTGAATTCCGATGTCTACTCACGCCATATCATGATTATGATCTTCGATGGGTGGATCTAAAAGAAACACGGTGCCGTGCGATGCCGAATGCCAATGAAAGTCAAAATCAGCCAGAAACTCTTGTTTTTTGCGTCTGAACACAAATAACTTGACTTGTGACTACGACCATCGGCTTAATGGCATGGTGATGTGCCCTCTGAAACGTTGCCCGACTGTCGTAACTCGTTAGCCTCGGAACAGCAAAGCGCGTCCCGAATTTCGCCCGAAGGCTGGCTGGAGGTGAGATCTATCCATCCGTGAGAAATTTATCAGCGTCATCTTTTAGTCAAGTGTTCAGTCCCGAAGGCAGCCATTCCTTGAAGCGAGAGGGAAGTGCGCTTTAACTCAGAGACCGTCACACGGCACCGCAACACCAGCGAGCTCTTTGCTCGCTTCCGCTAGGGGAAGGTTCTGCCTCATTACTAGCGCATGTTGAAAAAAAATAATAAAAAACAACGAAGAACGAGTTTTCGAGATCTGAACTCTCTACAGATGGCAAAACTGCAAAAAAGCGTTAGGAATGAATAGGAAAGGAGGCAGTTCAGCCTTTTTTTACGAGTGACTTCTAAATTTTAAACATCTCTCTGATCGAAGTGACAACCCTTGTCTTCCCGTCGCTCCCTCTGTATTCTTCTCTCTACTCAATCCTACCCCTCACTTCTTTACTTCCGAGTCATTCGTACGACCGCGGTGGAAGGTGCCGAGTTTATAAGCCCAAGTGTTGTGGAGCACGTGGCCGTTAAGATAAATATTTGACAGGTCACATAGCTCAACGCCTTGTAGCATTCTATGCTATACACCTCAAAAAGTGGGACTCTGAAATGACTCGACGCAACAGCTCGTAAACAATTTAAACGACTATCTTGAGATCGTAAGTGAATCGGCTGCTTTGATCGCAACGGCGATACGTCTGACTGTAAATAGACAGTGTGTAGACACGATGCTTCACACGGAGAATATTAATTGACGTTTTGATGCTGTACGTATACAAGACTAGTGGGAATAAACGCTATTGGCGCTCGTACAATCTCCAGTCAACAAACTGCTCGTGGCGTCTTGCTTCGTGTATCATGATATTGTAACTTCTACTTTTTATTATTTTGTGATTCAAGAGAAACGAGCACCAGTGTGGTATACGCACTGCCAGCACCAACAAGTAAAATTTAAAGAATGAAGAGCTATTTCACCCGGCTTTAATGTGAATCTGCTGTTTCGTAAAAAGCTCTTACGCCACCGTGACATTCTCGGCTTGCAGTTTTGTGTGCATATTTTCAAATCCTTCGCATTAGGCTGCTAATATACACAATAGGTGCCTTCTTAAGCCAAGGAAAAAGGAGTCAATGTGAAGAAAAAATATTTCTATAAAAAATACATGGTATAATCTCGCAAAACTGCGTACCTGACCTGCGTGGTGTGGTACTTCCTTCTTGTTAGCAAATGACGTCACGGGTACATTTAAATGAAAGATCGTCGTAGGATGGTGCAACGATTTTGTTCAGAGTCGTTCGTTTTTTCTTCTCTGGTAAGCAGTTTGAAGAGTGAAAATCATCGCATTTATGAAGAAAGATGTGCGCAGAGATTTTCATTTATGTTTCTCCATACGCGTGTCTCAGCATTCTGCATTTCAACATTGTCTCGCGTTTAAAAAAAATGAACGAGCGTGTGATTGATTACGCACATTAACCATGCGGTGTTGTGATGTCATAAAATGGGTTACGTATACCTAAAGCTGCCTTCAATGCTTCAATTGGTCGCAATGTGGTGCCACATTTCACGTCTGGTCTTTCATATTTCCGTAGGGTGCGAAGTACAGCGTACGAAGGTCATCATGAAGTCAGGCACCACTGCCAGAAAGCTAAGCGAAAGCCTTACCTTTCATGCTAAACCCATGTTGTCGCTAAGTTTACCTGTGTTCGGGAAATAAGATACTCTGCCTATAATGCACTTCTAGACTTTGCGTTCAAAAGTGCACGCAAGTGGTCAAGCCAACTGAATTTTTTGTTCCGATATCTGTACGAGTTGATCTATCCCTCCTGCAATGAAAAAGCACGAGCATTGAACGTGGAAAGCTAAAGCCCTTGCAGGTTCAAATGCACTCGAGCTATTTTCTCGCTAATTTGACATTGCGAACGTTTGTGCCATTGACTCAGTTACCAGCCGCTTCGTTTGGTGATGCTAAACGGTGAGCAATCACGAACTGATACGCGTTCTTCACAGTCTCGCGCGAGCCAGCGGGTTACTATATGCCCTGAAAAGTTAGAAACGCAAGAGGACACCTAGGAGGCGGCCTTATATAGAGCGGGGTCTGCTTGTTTCACAAAGTGGCCCTGAAATTCTGGTACAGTATTCTCTTCTTTTACTGCTTCGAAAGTAGACTCAGCGTAACGTTTCTTTTGTTTTTTCGCCCTTATTTTTTTATTGATCCCTTTTATAGATCTACAACTGCAACAACAACGCCCTCAGAGTGAGGCCCATGAATACAGGGCGAGATCCAAGATGGCATGGTGTAAGGAGACGTCGTTAAAAGGAAATTAGAAGCGCGAACGAAGAAGCTTCTAACAACCCGCGCAAAACAAAAGTTATAAAAGCGGCACCTACAACTAACCTGATGCGAGAAGAAGGGGTGCAGCGCGCGTGTGAAGTAAAAGAGAGCAGCGAGTTCCTTCCGGGTCACATTTAGCTGACGGTCGAGTTTAAATTTAAGAACGAGTCGCTAATTGCTCGTTGGTCGTGCTGAATGCGTGGTGCCTTATAATACGGTCTTGGTCTTTATCCTTCTTCATGACTGGAGCTCGCCTGAATGTTTCTTTTTTCCTTATTAATTGTTATACCTTTTACGACAATGTGCGCACAATATAAGTTGGTCTAGTATGGTGTGAGCCGTTCGTACGTGCTGCAGTTATAAGTGCAAGTTCTTTTTATTTTCATACAAATTTTCCCATTTGTGAAGAATAATTATCGGATTTTGGTCATGGAACAAAGTCAGTAATACTGCATCATTTTAAATAATTTTAGGGAATCATACACTCCGAGAAAGCATGGATATCTAATGCACTTCTTCCTGCATAGTTTTGAGGTTTACATACATCGTCTTTATACTGCAAATAATCACCAAGAGGCGAATTGACATAGTTACCGTTCTCTACTCTGCGTGTGTATGTATTTTCGTGCGTGCGTGCATGCGCGCACATGCGCATGTGCACATGTGATTTCTCTCTACGGCGAATGAATTGAAGACGTTGCTGTATACTCAACACTTGAGAGTCTTAGCGCGATCGCTGGTCATTGCATTTCGCATGACAGAGCCTTTAACAACATGAATGGAGAAAAAGAAGGAAAAAAGAACTGCCAGGAAATTGTAAGACGGTACCTCTCCTTCATCGTTCTAGTTCCGGTAGCGGTTCCGGTCGTTTGTAGGGGCTCTTAATGGTGAGCTGATTAGCTTCCGGTGCTGAGGTTAAGAAGCTCCGGATGCGAGGAAACGACGCGCATGCTTCCGCAGCGACGCCAGCCGACGTCATGGTGCCGTGTCTGCGCTACTCACTACGTTCTCGTTTCTTAGCCCACACGGCGAAATGGTTCATGCTTGGCGGAAGTAACAACTTCTGATGACACCGCGGCGCTTTTGTGTAGGTGCATGAGACTTGGTCGGTCGGGCTAGATGCAAAAAGTAATGGGGGAACAGGGAAGCCAAATGGGGGGGGGGGGGGGGGGGGGGGTATTACGAGAGACATATTTGTGGAGGGCACTTTTGGTCATCGTGTACCTCAGCGTTCCGCTAGTATTCTTTGTGTATTTCGGCCACGGCCCTGGCCCATTTGATTCTCATCGCTATCTGAGAAGCGGTGCGTGACTGTGGACATTAGTATTGCGTATGTAACGGCTTTCGTTGCTCAGAACATTGCGTTCAAACGCGCCATTAACATCCTGCATGATTATGTACTTACGTTCCTGCGAGTGTAAGCTGTAGGACGCCAAACTATGTCCGTCGCCAAGAATCGGAGCCGCGTGGCTGCTATTTCATTCACTGTGTGAATGTTCGTGTTTGCATGTACGTTACACTATAAACATGTTCGACATAAACCAGGTGTTTTGAGAAGCCTGACATTTCCTAGAAGCTCGTCATTTCTATATATTTTCTCTATACTTGTGTGCATGAAACAAATTCTCTGTGTTTGTCTCAAGTTTCTCAATGAGAAAATTGTTCTTCGCCTTAAATCATGGTGTAATGTCAAACAAAGCAGGATCCCTTGAACTTGCCTTCTTTGATTTATTCAATAGGAAAGTAGGCACTTTTGCTTTGCATTTCCACCAAGGACAGACCGTAACACGATATTGCTATCGTCAGAATCTTAACACGGATCCACAATCTGGCAGACGTCACTGCGTGCATGTTCCTGTGTGGGTGTTTGTTTGGATGCGTGTGTGATTGTGTGTGTGTACAATTAGAGAGAGAGAGAGAGAGAGAAAAAAATAAACACAGGAAAAACTCATGAAAAGTTTCTGCTGCATGAGCTTTTTTTAAAGTGCACAAACAAGATTTCTTACGACAAAATGGTCAACAGTTCATACCAGAGCCTACCAACATGGTTTTTGATAACGTCTACGGCTATGGGATCCTTTTGAAAAAAAAAAAGGGAGATACCTAGGCTTCGCCTTTAGGACTTCAATGTGATAGCGATGTTTTGTTCGAAGTTTATACTTCAAGCACTTAGTGCATAATACTTATTTTATGGTTACTAAGAAAGTTTAAAATGGGGATAACTGCAATGCAGTCGATAAATTTAACGTGGTTTGCGTTGGAGAGCCTTTCTTGCGTGGCTGAATTCTGATAATAAGGGAGCATTCCTTAAATCAAAAGGAATTAAGCACGTGAAATCTTTTCGAACTTGCTCACTACATGGTCTTAAAAGAATACGTGCAGCAACGCGTGTGTCTTTTGTAATGGGCGCCTGGCTTTAAACCACGCGGTAGTTAAGATAATACCATGTTTTGATAGCCGATAGAGAACTATGCTTGTACCACAAATTATTACTGTGATATTAGATGTGTTGGGAAGCAAGTACACAGGACGCGTGTGTTTGTAAAACATAAAGCTACTTTCACTGCGTTTCCAAGCAGAGCAAGCTATTTTCACTAGTTTTCCAAGCTGAGGCGTGGTTGCGTATTAGAACACCAGCTTGCCACTCAAATGGTCTGGGTTCGATCGTAACTCAGACCCGAAAGTTTGCATATATTTACAACTTTGCCAGTTTTTTGGTAACGCATAACATTATTGTTCGTTCAAGACCAACGGAGCCAACGCCGCAATTTCTCCGAAACGAGCTCTTTAATGCTGTCGCGGTAATAGTCACTGAAATGGGCAGAACACTTTCTCTTCACGTTTCACACGGAGGGCAAGAAAAGGATTCTTCAAGGCCTCGCGATTGCCATGTGGTCGGAAAACTTTTCGCTCACTCGGTCACTATTTTCGCTGTGGGGTTGCACTCTGGCACCATTTATTTTCCACGACATTAGACGTGAGAAGTATTCCTTTGAGGTAGCGATCGTTTATCAGCAGGAAGTTTGAGAAAGGCACTTACGTTTACAAGCCATTGAGCATTGGATGGCCAGTGAGTGTACTAACGGTAAATGGTCTCAAGTGCCTTTCGAAATATTTTAAGACATCCAAGCTATTTAGTTTTGTGAGAAATAGCAGCAAAAAGCAATGTACACTTCTTGAGAATCTATTTACATTTTGATATGCTTGATGAGACCAGTTTTGTTGTTGCAGTCAATGCTTTAACCGCTTTTGTTCCACCTTTGCTTACACCCACATAATCTGTTTTACGAGCGTGGTTCTTCAAAAAAAAACTAGGTCAAACGCCCTTTAAGACGTTTTAAGCAGCTTCGCTCCTAAAAATAAAGACAGAAAGAACTCCTGAAAAGTTTCTGCTACAGGAGCTTGTTCTAAAGTGCGCAAAAAGATGTTTTACTTGAAAATGATGAACAGTTCATACCAGAGCTTACCACCATGGTTCTTGATAACATCTATGGCTATGGGGTCCTTTCAGAAAAAAAAAAAGATACTTAGGCTTTGCCTTTAGGACTTGAATGTGATAGCGGTGTCTTATTCCTAGTGTATACTTCAACCACTTAGTGTGTACTACTTATTTTGTGATGTTAGTCAGGAAGTTTAAATTGGAGATAACTGCAATGTTATCAATAAATTTAACGTGGTTTGTGTCGGAGAAACTTTATCACGTGGCTTCATTCTGCTTGAAAGGGAGCATTCGTTAAATCAAAAGAAATTAAGCACGTGAAATCTTTTCGAACTTGTCCACTACACGGTCTTAAGAGAATACGTGCAGTAACGTGTGTGCCATTTGTAATGGGCGCCTGGCTTTAAACCACATGGTAGTTTAGATAATACCATGTTTTGGTAGCCGATAGAGTTCTACGCTTGTACCACGAAATATTACTGTGATATTAGATGTATTGGGAATCATGTATATATGACGCGTGTTTTTGCAAAGCTTAAAGCTTTTTTCACTGCGTTTCCAAGCAGAGCAAGCTATTTTGACTAGTTTTCCAAGACGAGGTGTGTTTGTGCATTAGAACACCAGCTTCCCACTCAAGCGCTCTGGGTTTGAACTTAACTTGGACCCGAAAGTTTCCATAATTTACAACTTTGCCAATTTTCGGTAACGCATAACATTATTGTTCGTTCAAGACCAACGGAGCCAACGCCGTAATTTCTTCGAAACTAGCTCCTTAACGCTGTCGCGGTAATAGGCACTGAAATGGGCAGAACACTTTCTCTTCACGTTTCACGTGGAGTGCAAGAAAATGATTCTTCAAGGCCTCGCGATTGCCATGTGGTCGGCAAACTTTCCTCTCACTCGGTCACTATTTTCGCTGCGGATGACACGCATCTGATGATTATCAGTTGCACCTGTCACATACCTTCCTCATTTATTCACGTATTGTAATCCAAGTTTAGTATATGTGACGCTAGTGAAACGGTTGCGAGTACATCATGAGCGTCGCA
Source organism: Rhipicephalus microplus (assembly GCF_013339725.1). Classification (NCBI taxonomy): domain Eukaryota; kingdom Metazoa; phylum Arthropoda; class Arachnida; order Ixodida; family Ixodidae; genus Rhipicephalus; species Rhipicephalus microplus. The sequence continues at coordinate 24,378 of NW_023609090.1, forward strand.
TGTAGTCATGTTACATGACACGCATGTCACGATTTTCATCTTATGGTCTGTGGCTTGTGTTCGCCATGCGATCATGCCACACTACACCAGTTTTGCAACATGCCATGTGAGCGAAACTACCGCAAGAGCTGCAGGACCATGAAATGTAAATCATGACATTCATGACATACATGCCATGATTTTCATGTCATGACTAGTCAAATATCTTCTTCGTACAGTCATGCTATTCCATACAAGGTTTAGTATCGATACCGTTATCGAAACGGCCAGGAGAGCTAAAATTCGTAGGCGGCTAGATAGATAGATTCGCTCAAAATCGCCGAAGCTCGGTAAGAAATGCTTCGCTTTTGAAAAGGATTTACATACGGCATCAGGGCTGCAGTTGGGGGCTTCTTTGCACCAGCCGACACGACACAATGTAGCAGTTGTGACAGTGAGGACACAATTCAGCATATTCTGTGCGAATTCCCGAAATACCGCGAGAAGAGACAGTTGCTTGCAATGCACTCGACCAGGCTCTGTAGAAAGAAATTAAGTGTGCCCTGGACAGACTTACCCCTGTATTCGCAACGCTCCTCGAGTGAAATTAACACTGCGCTTGTCAAGAATCACTGCAAGTTATCGCTGATATGCAGCAACTTGATCTGCCACAATATGGCGCTTCCATCGACCTTTTCAAGTCGAGGTGAAGCGTTGAGTGAAGGGACGTTTCAGAATA
>NW_023609091.1:0-24252 GCF_013339725.1 Rhipicephalus microplus
ATGATTATCAGTTGCACCTGTCACATACCTTCCTCATTTATTCACGTATTGTAATACCAAGTTTAGTATATGTGACGCTAGTGAAACGGTTGCGAGTACATCATGAGCGTCGCATGTAGTCATGTTACATGACACGCATGTCACGATTTTCATCTTATGGTCTGTGGCTTGTGTTCGCCAAGCAATCATGCCACACTACACCAGTTTTGCAACATGCCATGTGAGCGAAACTACCGCAAGAGCTGCAGGACCATGAAATGTAAATCATGACATTCATGACATACATGCCATGATTTTCATGTCATGACTAGTCAAATATCTTCTTCGTACAGTCATGCTATTCCATACAAGGTTTAGTATCGATACCGTTATCGAAACGGCCAGGAGAGCTAAAATTCGTAGGCGGCTAGATAGATAGATTCGCTCAAAATCGCCGAAGCTCGGTAAGAAATGCTTCGCTTTTGAAAAAGGATTTACATACGGCATCAGGGCTGCAGTTGGGGGCTTCTTTGCACCAGCCGACACGACACAATGTAGCAGTTGTGACAGTGAGGACACAATTCAGCATATTCTGTGCGAATTCCCGAAATACCGCGAGAAGAGACAGTTGCTTTGCAATGCACTCGACCAGGCTCTGTAGAAAGAAATTAAAGTGTGCCCTGGACAAGACTTACCCCTGTATTCGCAAACGCTCCTCGAGTGAAATTAACACTGCGCTTGTCAAAGAATCACTGCAAGTTATCGCTGATATGCAGCAACTTGATCTGCCACAATATGGCGCTTCCATCGACCTTTTCAAGTCGAGGTGAAGCGTTGAGTGAAGGGACGTTTCAGAATACGGTGGTATTCAAGAACGCCCCTTCCGCACTTTTGCCGCACTTTTTTTGTTTAGGGTGAGCTACACCAGCCTCAGCTGAGGATTTTTGCATGGTTTACGGAGAGCACTTCTGCGCAATCGCGAGAAGCAGTGACGCTACACGGCGCACAGATGGCGCACCAGAGGCCTTGAAACTACTGGAAGCTCCTCGATTGAGGTGTCACTGAAGGGCTGCTGGCACGTAGCTCGTTTGAGATCACTCACTCGCTCGTCCGATCGTCGATTTGTGGTTCGTCCCTCCATCCCTTCGTGTTTGGTTTTTTTTAGTCCGCCCATCGCTCAACCCGTTCGTCTGTCCATAGCTGATGCAGTGTATATCCTGGCATAGCCGAGATAAGCCACTTCCTTTTTTTTTGCATTGCCTCGGCAAAATCACTACCCTGAATAGTTAGCTTTAAAGATAGCTCTATTATGTAAGCTTTCCGTAAGGCTGCAGCACCTCGGCAATTCTGCAGGACAATCGGTCGCTACAGCTTACACTGAGTATTGTAGAGTCTTATTTCAAGATTCGAATCCCCAGCTTCTGAAGCATGGCCATCCGAAAAAACAATGCTGTTCATCATGCGATAGGTGGCCGCCTTCTCGACAGCAATTAGCCTTCGCCAAGCTTGAAGGCCGGAACGTAATCCGAAAGTATAGAAGATAAATATTTAAATTACTCACTGGCATAGCTGCCGCACACCTGATGAACGAGCAAATTGAGTGTGACGAGGGTGAAATTGTTTTCTGATCGCAGAACGGACTCGGCAATCATAGTGAGCTCGACGGCTTTTACTCGACGGTGCTTCAGGTGAACAAGGAGGAAATTTTCAATTTGTTTTTTTTTTCTGAGTGAGCGTATTCAAGGGTGAGAAACGAAAACATCACCCGAATAAGCCGAGAGATATAACAACGAAGAACGAAATTTGGTTTTACGCTGAGAGGTCCCGAACAAGCTTTTTCTACCAGGATCATCCGCACCTTATAATTGAGGAGCACTTCAGGGGTCTGACTAGTCGTCTGTCTATGGATCTTATGTATGTCGAATGCGTCACGATCGCACTTGTAGTTAAATGCTCCACACAGGCCATCTAAAAGTTAAAAATGCTCAAAAGTGGCTCAAAACGAACGCGATAGATGTAAAATATAGTACTGAACACAAATATATAGAAACTGTTAGAATAATAAAACAAAATAGCTAAAAAATGTTTGATTGATCGATATGTAGGGTTTAACGCCCCAAAATCACCATATGGTTATGAGAGACGCCGTAGTGGAGGGCTCCAGAAATTCTGACCACCACGTGCACACAAATCTGAGAACACGGGCCTACAGCGTTTTCGCTCATTTGAAAATGGAGCCGTCCGTTTGATCCTGCGACCTGTGGGTCAGCAGCCGAGTACCTTATAAATCCCCGTGGCGGGGCCTTGATATGTTTCAGAAAATGTGGCGGACTCTAAGGCAGCAAGGCAGAGTGCCACTAACTTGTCGAGCGATTGAACTCCTTTGCCCTCAGTGCATAAGCTTAGTCGGCGCGGCGTTTCTGATAACGGGGCCTTAAGGAGTGATACAATTTTTCGCGTATTAGTAAAGAATTTCACAATCCCGAAAACACCACCCTTACCGTGGCGTGACGCTTAAAAAGAGTGGAAACGTGCGAAAAGAAAATCCAGTTGGTGACACCACACTAAGATTTCCGCACCAAACACTATTACGCAAGAAATTTTGGAAGCCTGATCCTACATAGCTTCCAATCAATCAAAATGAAGTAAATTTTTATTTGTGGGGGCCATACACTGAGCACATAAAGTTTCAGAAAAGTTGATCAAACTGGTGGCACGAAAGTACCAAAAACATTTTGAAATTTCCGGCCTCAAGCGTGGAAATTCTGACGCTAAATTTGATAAAGAAACTTCAACCTTGATTGTCTCTGCCAAAGAAACTAATAACAGTGAAACATATGGCATTACAGTTCTCAAAGTGCTGTTTGGGATTCTAAACCAACGCATTGTTACCCTTTAGTGTTCCTTTATGGGAAAAACAACTTAGCGAAACTCGCAGCACGAGATATCCACTGTCTTAACAAGCAGGGCGTCAATAAAGAGCAGCAAAAAGCAGCGCACACGTCTCGCACTGAGTTTGCGAATCTCCCTATCAAGATTCCACTCGTATCAGGGAAACCATACAAACTTGACGCAAACACAGGCTTCGTAAACGCTTAGGGGAATAAATCAGTGACTTCACGAAAAAGTACTGCTGGACGCGCGTGCTTCTTTTCATGCGCGCGTTTTCAGGTTTCAATGTCGTTAAGTTGTCATACATTTTTTTTCATACGCAGTGGTTTAAACAGCATCAGGGCAACCTTACAATGAATGACAGTAAAGTGGTGATCTTGTCCGGTGAGATGTCAAGACAAGGATGCCAAAACTAGCGTTAACTCTACTGTCTGGTGCACACATTTTGCCGTGAAATATAGTAGAAAATGAACGTTGCAGATTTTTTTCTTAAGAAGAACAAAAACCTGCGTTCTTTAACCGTTTACATGCAGTGTTCTTGTACTATCAATAATACTAATGTGAACATCTTTTTCAGAAACCGTGTTTTTACACTGATGAAAGTCTTCATGAATATTGTTGCGGGTTCGCGGCTATGCAGCTATGCGGGCGGTGCGAAGAAGAAGACGACGACGTTTTGGGCTGTTCGAAAATACACAACGGCTGCCATCTTGACTGCTGGAGTACTTTTCTACTCTAAAGTAGTAAATACATTCGCAACATTTTGGTGGTGGCGCTGGGTACGACACAAGACGGAACTTCGAAGCGGACGTGTTCTCGACTGCCCGACCATGGCAACAGAAACCAATTCTGCCGCTCCTGTTTCAGCCGCGACTCCGGCGCAGCCTGTACAGCCGGTCGTATTGACGCAACCGCGCGACCCTGGCAACTTCTGCGGCACCGACCATGTTGACGTTGACGACTGGATTCCGAAGTTCGAGCGGTTTGCAGCAGTGTACCGGTGGGACCCTACGATGATGCTCGCCAACGTTGGCTTCTATCTCTGCGGAACAGCTGGCGCGTGGTTCGAGGCTCATGAAGCGGACATAACCAGCTGGGATACTTGCAAACAGAAGCTTCGTGACCTGTTTGGTAAGGCCGTCGGACGCCAGCGGGCCGCTTCTAAAGAACTCTCTGGTCGGGCACAAACTACGACCGAATCATATGTCACCTACATCCTTGACGTTCTCGCCCTTTGCCATCGTGCCGACCCCAACATGTCCGAGGAAGACAAAGTAAGCCATTTACTTAAAGGCATTGCAGATGATGCTTATAACATACTGGTTTCCAAAGACTGTTCCACCATTGATGACATCATCAAAGAGTGCCGCCGATTCGAAGAGCTGAAGAGTCGCCGGGTCGCCAAGAATTTCTTGCGTCTTCCGAACACGGCCGCTACGTCATCTTGCGAGGACCTTCAGCCGCCATGCAGTCAACCACATAACAACGAGAGTGTGGTTCGCATCGTTCGTAGAGAAATCGAGGCCGCGTCTCCGTCTTTTCTGACCCGCCCATCTGATGATCGACCAACGATCTCGTTGATCCAACAGGTCGTGAGAGAGGAACTGGCAAACGTTGGGCTGCAGCCTGTATGTTCGTTGACGGAACCTCGGGTCAGTACCATAGCGCCTTCTCCTGCACCAGAAAGATTCCGCCGCTATCGTGATCCTGCTCAGTGGAGGACACAGGACGACAAGCCTATATGTTTTCATTGTCATGGTGTAGGACACATCTCCCGCTACTGTCGTTTCCGCACGTATCCACCTCGGTCGTTTCCTGGCTATCGACGTGACGACAACCACCGGCCCCTGCAGTACAGCGCTCGTGACGATGGACCGTACAATGGCACTCCTGCGACGCCAGTCCGCCGGTCCAGCCGTTCGCCGTCCCCGCATGACCGTCGCTCCAGGTCACCTCAGCACCGCCGCTATTCGTCGCCCCACCCTAGTGGACGCCCTTCTTCGGAAAACTGAGCAATGCAGCTCCCGGAGGTGACGCTGCATTGGACTCCCGACCTGAAAACCCTCTGCTGACCTTGACTACGGACAAAAACCTGCTTGATGTAGAAGTGGATGGCCTTCCTGTTACTGCCCTTATTGACACCGGCGCACATATTTCAATTCTGAGCTCTGACCTCCGTGCACGATTAAACAAGGTCCTTACGCCGCCAGAGTCCCTATTTGTACGTGTCGCTAGTGGAGCGACCCCGGCTGTGCTCGGAATGTGCACCGCGCGTGTGAGATTCGCCGACCGCCAGACGTCCGTTCTATTCCATGTTCTCGCTCACTGTCCACATGACGTCATCCTTGGACTCGATTTTTTGTCCGACCACTCCGCTGTAATTGACTGCTCAGCCGGCGTCGTGCAACTTGACTTGCCTGCGGCCACCGAAGAGTCGAAGATGGTACAGAACAAGCTTTCGTGCGCTGAGTTTGTTCGCCTCCCACCCCAAGCCCTAACTTGTGTCACAGTTGAACCATATCCCAGTGTTCCGGATGGGGATTACGTGGTCTTTCCCTCTCCTGGTGTTTTACTGGCCCGCAACGTTTCCTCCCCGTACACCATATTAACTGTCACAGCGAACAAGACGTGCCTTCCTCTTCTGAACTTCGGACTCAGCCCTCAAATCCTACCACAAGGCATTGTTCTCGCCACTCTTTCACCGTCACACGAGTGCCAGATCTCATCAGTGTCACGTGAACTGGCCACAGTCGCCTCGCCGAACCCGCATAGCACCGACGCAGCCAACTCTACACGGCTCAACAATGTAACTAAGATGATTGCCTCAGACCTGTTGCCGTCTCAGGTCAAAGACCTCACTGATCTTCTCACGAGCTATTCGGACATATTTGACTTTGACGGTAGGCCCATAGGTCAAACATCGCAAGTCAAACATCGCATTAATACCGGTGATGCAGCTCCAATTCACAGGCGTCCCTATCGAGTGTCACCATCAGAGCGCCAAGTTATCCAACAGGAGGTGAATAAGATGCTCACAAAAGGCATCATAGAGCCCTCATCGAGTCCGTGGGCGTCCCCTGTAGTCTTAGTTAAAAAGAAGGACAATACCTGGCGTTTCTGCGTGGACTATCGGCATTTAAACAAGGTCACCAAAAGGGATGTCTACCCGTTACCTCGTATTGATGATGCCCTGGACTGCCTTCATGGCGCAACCTATTTTTCTTCGATAGACTTACGCTCCGGTTACTGGCAGATCGCCGTGGACGACCTCGACCGGGAGAAGACCGCCTTTGTAACGCCCGACGGTCTCTACCAATTCAAGGTAATGCCGTTTGGCTTGTGCAATGCGCCGGCAACGTTCGAGCGGATGATGGACACGCTTTTGCGCAGCTTTAAATGGTCTATCTGCCTGTGTTATCTGGACGACGTGATTGTGTTTGCCCCAACCTTTAAGTCTCACCTCGAGCGCCTTTCCTCAATTCTTTCAGTATTTCGAGAGGCTGGGCTCCAACTTAATTCTTCGAAATGCCATTTTGGGCATCGCCAAGTTACTATTCTAGGGCATCTCGTTGACTCCTCCGGCATCCGCCCCGATCCCGACAAAGTCCGAGCTGTCCTGGATTTTCCTGTACCGACTTGTGTCAAGGACGTTCGAAGTTTTGTGGGCCTATGCTCATATTTCCGACGATTTGTCAGAAACTTCGCAGAGGTCGCACGCCCCCTCACTGATCTTTTGAAGAAAGATGTACCATTTGAGTGGGGTCCTGATCAAGGCACGGCCTTTTCCCAGCTCATAACACTTCTGACCACGCCACCGATTCTCGCCCACTTCGACCCGTCTGCTCCAACCGAGGTCCGCACTGATGCTAGTGGCTACGGTATTGGCGCGGTTTTAGCCCAGCGTCAATCCGGTCACGATCGAGTTCTTGCGTATGCCAGCCGGCTCCTTTCTCCTGCCGAACGCAATTACTCTATTACGGAACGCGAGTGCCTGGCGCTTGTATGGGCAGTTGGTAAATTCCGCCCCTATTTATATGGCCGGCCTTTCACAGTTACCACTGACCATCACGCTCTATGCTGGCTTTCAGCCCTCAAAGATCCAACGGGGCGCCTTGCTCGTTGGGCTCTGCGCCTCCAGGAATTCACATACACAGTGGTTTACAAGTCTGGCCGTTTACACCAAGACGCCGACTGCCTCTCCCGGTACCCCGTTGACGCTCCAGATCTAGTAACCGACGACGCGTCCATCTGTATTTCCTCGCTCTCTGCTTTCGGCAACATGGGATGTGAGCAACGGCGTGACGCGTCCCTACGCGAGCTAATCGACCGCCTGAACACAGGCTGTACAGACAGTTCGCTTCGCATGTTCGTAGTCATAGACGGCATTTTATACCGCCGCAACATGCACCATGTGGGAAACGAACTACTACTCGTAATACCCACTCATTTGCACTCGACCGTACTTCAGCAACTACATGATGTACCAACGGCTGGCCACCTTGGTGTTGCCAGAACGTACGACCGTGTCCGCCGACGCTTTTTCTGGCCCGGCCTCTACCGTTCTGTACAACGTTATGTTAGGTCTTGTGAGTCGTGCCAACGCCGCAAAAGGCCAGCGGTACACCCCGCCGGCCTCCTTCAACCGATCGACGTACCTGCCGAGCCTTTCTATCGTGTCGGCCTCGACCTGCTGGGCCCTTTCCCTCTTTCTACCGACGGTAACAGGTGGGTCGCCGTCGCCATAGATTACTCGACCCGTTTCGCAATTACGAGACCTCTTCCAAGCAGCTGCGCTACAGATGTCGCCGACTTTTGATTCAAGACGTCATCTTACATCATGGTGCTCCTCGTCAACTGGTCACCGATCGCGGTCGCTACTTTTTATCTAAGGTAATTGACGATCTACTTCGTTCTTGTGCAACCAAGCACAAGCTTACGACGGCCTACCATCCTCAAACAAACGGCCTCACAGAACGTCTGAATCGCACACTCACTGACATGCTCGCCATGTACGTGTCGACGGATCATCGTGACTGGGACATTGCGCTACCCTTTGTCACTTTCGCTTACAATAGCTCACGCCACGACACTGCTGGATATTCTCCCTTTTACCTTTTGTATGGAAGAGACCCGACATTGCCGTTCGACACGCTTGTACCCAACCCTGCCGACCTGTCCACAGCATATGCTCGCCGCACTATTAGCACCGCGGAGAAAGCCCGTCAGATTGCCCACCAGCGCCTTTCGGACTCGCAGCTCCGTCAGAAACGTAGCTATGACAGCCACCATCGGGACATCCACTTTAGTCCAGGTGACCTCGTTCTTCTGTGGACTCCGTCGCGACATGTTGGTCTGGCTGAAAAGCTTCTACCCAAGTATTCCGGACCTTATCGTGTGCTACGGCAAGTAACTGATGTTACCTATGAAATAGCACCTCTAAACCCTTCGATACCTTCCACATCTTCCGACATCGTCCACGTCGCTCGCCTCAAGCCGTACATCTCGTCCAACACCTGCTAACAAGCGCCGGGTCGGCGCTTTTCGCCGCCGGAGGTCGATGTTGCGGGTTCGCGGCTATGCAGCTATGCGGGCGGTGCGAAGAAGAAGACGACGACGTTTTGGGCTGTTCGAAAATACACAACGGCTGCCATCTTGACTGCTGGAGTACTTTTCTACTCTAAAGTAGTAAATACATTCGCAACAATATTTCCATGTTTTTGTGTTTGAAATTCTTTGTTTTAAAGAAATATTTCATTGGCATGAGATTGAATAGCATGCATGCTCTACGAAGCTGTACTATTCGAAAAATAAGGGCCCGAAGAACTATCAGCATTGTTCCTTGTTATAAAGTGCCGCGATCCAGGCAGCTTGCAGTGTTAGCTAGTATGACAGTTGCACTAACTACCTGACGTTAACTAGTAACTTAGAGCTGCTCCCTATAGTTCTCCGTTATGCAATCTTTGTCTGATTTAACCGAATTCTTCAGGAGCCACTCCTACGTCAATTCTGCTAGTAAAATAGACGTAGCACTGATTTATTGAAACAGTAGCGTAATACTTTCAATGTTATTGACCTAACCCTGGTGATGTAGGCATGTTAAAGTAGTCCGTAAGTTGTAGGTTTGTACTTACAACCTAATACTGCATGTTTTGTTTCCTTCTTTTCTTCCGTCTCGATACTTGATTTATATACCAAAACGCTGAAGTGCATTGGTTGTCTCTGAAGTAGGACCCTAATTTACCACTGAATACAGTCTCTTTATGTCCCTTTTTGAATCCTGAGAAACCCTCTTAATCAATGTTGTTATTCTGGGCAAGGCCAGATTACACCATACTGTCTAGCTCACTGGCTTTATTTTGTTATCAATAATTCTCTCAAAGCGTCTCTACATCTCTAAATAGTCGGAAACGTGACTGTTGCAGAATAACGAGAAGCTAATCAGTTTCCAATCCACTCGGAACCAACAGACAATTCAAAGCAGAATACCCATTCTTCGAGGAATATTAGACGTGTATTACGATGTCACTGCCCACGTGTATCTGCTAGTGGCTGATCATGGTAATATTGGTAGTAGCATGATGAAGAGTTTCTCAATGAAATAGGTTCTCTGCGCCACAGCTATGCTTTGACGGCTAATGAAGCAGTCAGCTAAGTCTTTTACTGTGACATTGAGAAATCCCTTGTAAAGTATTGGTCTGAAAGTAACACGTCATTTATCTTTTTATTTCGTAGCTTGTTTCACTTTTCTAAAAAAATATCGAGCATCCACGAAGCGGTTTCAAAACCTCGGACACGTTTTTTCGTTGGTGTACGACGATTGCGTACGAAAAAAGGGTGCAAACACCCACAAATACAATTATGACACATCGTGAAGTGTCTTTCTGTCTGTGTATATGCACTTTCAATTTCAGAAAACAGCTTTCTTTCAAGAGGGTCTCTGAAAAGCTCGCCTAGGTAAGTATTTCGGCAAGCGATACAAAGCATGAAGACACTGTGGCCAAGTAAAATGAATAAAAATGTAAAAATAATTCTGATGTATGTATCACTAATGTTTTTTTTTCATCGTGGTCGTCTGATAAAGTGAACTTTCGTGCTTCTAAGTAATTGATAGTGACTTTTCACTGTAAATAAAAAAACAGGGGCTTTGCAGTTTGGGCAACGTTTTTCTTACTTTCAGTCTCCCCGTGACTCTGCTGTAGAGTTCAGTGACGAGACTATCGTATGGAAGCATAAAACTCTAATATATGCGGCCACCACATGCACAGCAGAAGAGGCTCTTAGGATCACGAATGAGGCGCATCGAAGTAAAATGAAGCAGCACACCAATTTGTCTAGCCTCGATCAATAGACCCGTTTTCTTCCTTCCATGCAAAAGCGATAAAGCTGTGACCCAACCTCCGCACAATAGACCACCTAAGGCGGTCAACACCTGCCCGATTCTCGAAAGCACGTAGAGGCACTTGGAGTGTATACACTAGAAATTTTGGAAGAGAAGCCAGCCCTCCAAGTTTCTGCGTCAACGTTCACGCGGATAACGCTCCGCAGTCAAGGGAACCCATGCTTACTCTGAGCAACGGTTATATACGAATGCTTGTGAATGTTTTGTGCGAGGCTACAAAGAAGATAAACAAGGTAAGTATCCGTCGGAATCCCCTGTTGTATGAAGGCCGGGGTCAAGCTGTTACATAGTCAGTGTGAGTTCTATCTTTTGCATTGTTGCCTGTTCGTTTTTTTCAACGCTGGCACTGCGTGAAATTGTGCACATAACCACTACATTAGGGTGAATTAACAAGGTAATACGTTGCAAAGTGCGCTAAAATTTTCATTGCGTATATGTATCACTAACCGAATTACAATAAAAGATGAGGCGTCGCGCTAAATCCAAGGACCCGGGTTCGATTACCGTTGCTTGCATTCCGAGGGAGGTTAAATTCCGGTGGGTGGTGAAAATGAGAAATTATGAAGTTATTCAGTATTTCGATTTAGTTTTACTGCTTAGCTCTGGCACGATACATTATTCCCACAAAGCGCGAGTAGAAAATTGTTTATAAAAATAATTGAATATCTCGTTTATTTGCTCTTAAAATACAACATATTTAAAACCAGTCGAAGTGGTAGAAATGTTACATATAAAAGTACAATTCGTATCATATATCAGAGGGCGGGCTTCACTAAATAGGTATTAGCGGAATGCTAGTGTCGTGCTTCCGTGCCTATAATAATCAAAAACACTATTTCTATTCTTGTTGAGGCAACGTGTGACGCCACATTTCGGCCAAATGACGGAACGGAGCTTATTCTTACTAGCCGAACAGTTCCTCTGTAGCAGCCGCTGGTTCATCACGAGTGGTTAATGCCCAACACCACCTTTTCATTCGGCTCCTTTCGTGTAACTCTTCTCTTTTTGAGGAACAGGTAATGGCGAGCTCAATGACTCTCCTTTTTTTGTCTTTTCACCCAGAACCAGGCACATTGATAGCACAGCAATCAACACACGCAGCTTCATTAGCTTGGATAGCGCGGTAAGTAACGCCCGCTGTATCAGATATGCTGGGGCGAAATTACCTCGCTCTCGTAGATTCACGAGCTACCGCACATCCCCCCCAAAAAAAGTATACCTAGAGATCAGATAATCTACGTGGCTTAACAGTACACGGAAGATATCAGAAAAAAAAATACGCCATAATTACATTTTCTAGTATAAAACGTTCGAGCTAGATTTCCGTAACGTGTGGTGCTGGAGGCGGTCATCTTCGATATAGCGATGTTGCACTTCCGCAACATCGTTGCGCAAGTGCGAAAAAATTGATAAATACACACCCGCAACACTTTTGTATATGTCTGTGCGAGCAACATATATACACATATTTAGCCACATTTCCTGCCATATCGCTCAATTGAAAAATTACAACACAGTCACCTTCCCTCCGCATGCTTTGCATAACGTCGACTCTCAAGATACGTGGGATCTACCAAATTATTCTTGAGCACACATCATCTTTCATTATTTCATGTCAGTGCGACTATACTCGTGAAAACTGAATGATGCGGCCTATTTGGAGCATAAGCACATCATCAAAAAAAGTGCAAAATCATTTCCTCGCTGTGTCTGTGTATTAGCAGGGTTATATAACCGCTGCGCTAAAATTCGTATATGAACTTCTTTCTTTGCGCGCGTATATATACGTTGTCCTGTCGATACAAATCTTGATTGTCCAATGGTGTGTCTTCGTTGCACTTGAATGATAACACCGTGAACACTGCTAAGAAGAAACATCGACCAATTCGCATTATATCGAATCACAAGATTGAAAGAGTTCTTCGTTCCCTGAACAAGCTCTGTAATCAGCCACAAAATAACTGCAACCCAACAATCCACGTGGAAAATTCATGGCCAAACTCGTAGCCTAACGATTGTTTCTCTATGTGCTATCCTCTTTCTCCTGCCCTTTCTTTTTTTCTATATTTTCTGCAGTGAATTCATACACATCCCAGGAAAGAAGCAAACTGAGCGCCATGAACGTATGGCTGGAAACTAAACCAAAGAAAGCTGACGCAAAGGGAAATTAGGCAATTAGGCAACTGCAAGCAGACAGTGCGTTCCAATCCATCGCAATATGAATGAAGTAAAAAAGACTAAGAAAAAGAATGTCACCTGAGTATAGATCACATGTGCACACGCAAGAAAGGATATTGGCCCAACACATGGTCACTACGTGGATGCGTGCAGTTAAGTCAAAGCCACAGCAGTGCGGGCCAGCAAACATGCTCTGGGTCAATTCGTTACGTCTGAAAGGTCGCGACTCAGGCTGATACTACGCGTAAATAAACAAAAGCAAAAAAGAATGATTTCCCGCGATGTTCTGTTTTCAAAGCTTGTTGCGATGCTCTTTGTTCTCGCCTAGCTCATTTCTTACCCCTTTAGTCTAACACCACAGAGCTGGCTAGTAGCACTTGGTGGAGCTAGCTCCTTTGCTCCAGGCTTCGTCTGTGCGAGCGTTAAGACGCGGACAGTTTATGACCGTCTAGCGATGTGCCAGTAGACTGAGCAGCCGTTACAGTAGATGACGTTGAACGAGAACTATAATACTTGGAAACCCTATGGCATGAGGCTAGATTAGGTCATGGCGTAGCGCCGCCGACTGGCCAGACAGCCGGATGTCCGGGTGTTACAAACGACATTTCGCGTGTCGTGTTTCCTTTAGGAAACGCGAGAATAAATAGACGAAGGAAAGCTATTATATTTTTGTAAGTTATTTCTAAAAGCTGCCTGCTCGTTGCAATGCTTGTCATGCCTCCGTTGTCCTCCGTTGTAGGAAAAGAGGTCCATCTAGAGCGCCAACTCATGCCTGTCTGGGAACGTTTTCTCTGCCCTGCTTTCGTTGTGTGCGCTTGCGTTTTTTTTTCATTTGTATATTTGTTTTCATTCATTAGCCGTTGGGGCTTCTTAATTGCAACGAAGAAATTTGAGTACATCCACGAAAAGTACCCTTTTTCATAAATGGTTGTTTAAATCTTTGTGGATGGTCCCTTCTCAGATGCCAACATCTAACTCACTGTTATTCGTTTTTACTGAAAGAGACTCGTTGGAGAGCAGTCATTCACAAAAACACAGGTGATCATATTTTCATGTGGTCACGACGTCGATGAAGGAAGCAGTCGGCGTCTTCTAAGTTACGCTCCTTGTTTGGCCACAAGACAGATACTAAAGTTACAACAATGGATGCTGTACAACGATTTCGTAGCACAAAGAGTCCGAGAAACTTATCTAAGGCAAGGCGCGTCAGTATTAATACATGTGGCGGCGAGTATTCCATCATTATCACTGGTGGCCGCGTTTGTTCGATAATGAACTCTGTTGTTCTTATGTGCGTGTTCAAGCCTTTCAGATGATCCTAAAATAATCGGGATTGCTTTCGCGCATTCTAGATCCCCATTCCCCAGGTTGCGGGAAAGATTTTGTACTTTAGCCCACGTGTTCTGGCAGTGCCTTGCGTTATAGGACTTCAATTACAGAGAGGACGGGAAGACCAATCTAAGGCAGTCCACAGGGGTCTGTGAGATAGCAAAGGCATGGCCTCCCAGCTCCTACACAAAATTAGCTAAGAGCAAGCCAGGGGTCCTCTGTAGGACTGTACTGTCAAGCTCCTCAGGACCTTAATGAAGTTCCTTGTCTGTTTGTCTGTCCTACACATTCTGTCGTCGTTTGTGCAAGGTATTAGCAACAATTGCGATTTGCCTGTGACGTAAAATGTAGAAATAAAATGGGTGTGTGGGGTGATATATCCGTGTTGTGCTCTAAGTAAGCCCAGAACCTCCGAGGCACTATTATTTCCAATTCAACCTTTCAGATTTTACAGAGATATATTGTTCGTAACAGAATAGCACTTGTAACGTGGAACTCCATTTTTCTACTGTCCATAAAGCAAAACAAGAAAAGCGATTTTTCATTTGACACTTCAGAACCTCTCACGTTTTCTGCTTGTTTTTGGCTCAGACAAGATGTGATTGGTTAGGTGGGGCAGAAATCAGCACGATGGTTTTGAGACATATATTTTCGTGCTTGTTATAATAAGAAGTCGATGATGCTGTAATGCTTGTAAGTATGAAAATAATCTAACTCCTCATATTAGAACATAAGCCTTGTGAAGACGGAAAAAACATCTTTATTTTATGATGATACCTTAAAATAGCTGTATTATTATAGTTTTACCGACTTGTTCTACCTCAGCTTTTTTACGTGTGCTTACGAGCTAATATTAGCAATTTGCTAAACTATGCTCCTAAAAATTTTAATGTGCACTCAAGTTACTGCTAAAACAAGTTGTCGCACTACAAAACGTGGTTAAGTAACACAATTGAACACTAATAATTAAATGGAAAGCGTTGTGATTGGGAGGAAGTGATAAATGCAACGATGAGCAATGTCAATGCACACAACTTTCATCGAAGCGAAAAAACAGCGCGTAACACGGGACAGTGACAGAGATGGACGAAACGCTGAACTTACAACCAACTTCGTCCAACCACCTTGGTTGTAAGTTCAGCGCTTCATCTGTCTCTGTCATTGTCCTGTGTTACGCGCCATTTTTTTATTTCGATAATCATGTACCAGCAATCCCTAATAAGCACTTTAGCATGCAACTTTCTAGCTGAGAGTGTATCGATGGCAGATTATAACCTCGTTTATTAAATACGAAGGTTCCAGTTTTGCAGGAACAATACAAGGGTATGAAAGAAGAACTCAAAAGATGTTGGCTGGGAAAGGAGAAGAGACAATGCCCTTGTTTTGTTTTTTGATGCATGGTCCTCAGAACGAAGTCTTCGGTTGAATTGCTATCACCACTGCTAATGCTCATAGCGGCTGATGCAAGGCTGGCAGATATCTTTTTGGAAAAAGGGAAAGAAGATATTGCCCTGAAATAGCCATTCGAGGACCAATGTGTAGGAGTGGATTTAAGGGATATCATAAATGACAAATACTACGAATAAGTAAATATTCAAAAAAGAAAATCAAACGCCGCAATACCTACTTGCGGAATAAGAGCGTAGGACTTTGAGAAATAGAGTAACAATAAAAACAGCCTCATCGAATAAAGGAAGGGAAGTGTAACATAAGTGAAACGTTGAAGATAAACATTCAGGCACAGGTTGCCTGCGTGTCACCGCGCAGCCCTTGTGCGACCACAATAAATAAACTTTATTACAGCTGAACACTTGTGTGAGAATTACCATTTGCTTGTACTGACTCACACTACTCAGCATTTCTTAGCACTTTTTTATGACTCGGTATTCATTGGCGTTTGCGATAGAGTTGTTTTTTTATTTTGATAATAAGTCAACAGCACTGAAATATTACTCCTCCACGTAAAGTTAAGAGTAAGCCAATATTTCTTTTTATTTTCTTTGTTAAGCACACAACCTTCAGATATTTATTCTTGTATTTCTACTTTTCAACATAATCCTTCTTCCTGTACTTAGCTGAAAGTATATTTCCCTCTTTACTCCAATCAATACATTTTTGTTAAATTTGATTTAGCAAGTGAGTGAAACAATACATGCTTTTTACGCGTACTTTATTACAAAATTGCAGTAGTAGTAGTAGTAGGAGTAGTAGTAGTAGTAGTAGTAGTAGTAGTAGGGGAGGAGGAAGAGGAGGAGGAAGAGGAAGAGAAGGAGGAGTATATAATGGCATGGTTGAAATTTGTTATTTTGTTCAAATGTGCCGATTACGCGAGTTAGCAAATAATGTCGCAACATAAACTTGCTCTCTCTCTCTCAGTGAACCGTAAATAAACGAACAGCGACTGCCATGAGACGATAGCAGGACAGATGATGAGTAGAACAGGCAGAAGGCTGGCACGCAAGTTTACCTACGCAGTCTCCACAAGTGACGCAAATGATAAAGATCTATGAAGATGCTGAGCCCGTTCAGCACAGTGCGAATCATTAGTCACGTGAACTGACTGAAAGCAGCCACCCGAACACTTTGTTGCTTCAACCGGGTAGACGAATGATCAGACAGGTGTATGTGATGTTCAAAAGGAAAGAGCCCTGACTATGTCCTCGAAGACTGGCTGGTCTAGGCTCTACGCGGTAGACGCTGCTGACGACAACGTTGATGATCGATGCAACCACGCCACGCTTGACGAAGATATTGAGCCGCAGCATAAGTATGGGCTGGCTCACAATTATTGAACGCCACGTGTCACACTGTATGACCAGAAACGTAACCGCCGCTCCCGAAGCGCAGTTCTCTGTAAGTGACGCCGAAGTTGCCGTTGCCAGCGCAGACCCAGGGAATATAAATTACGAACTCCAACAATTAGCCTAGAAATGTGCCTTAGCATACAAACCGTGTTGTATCAGCTTTACAAGGAGCAGTGAGATGGATCAGGGCTCATATATACCCTCATGAATGAACCCTACAAACAAGTTATTGCGTTTCACAATAGTCGCCTTCTTTTGTAAATATACACCCAAAAAAGCTCATGTAGGGAGTGACAGAAATCAGCGCGAGCGTTGTATTGGATACGAACAATGCCCGAAAGCCACTGTGTAATCTAAGCGTTCCTTTAGACAAGAGAAAGTGCAATAGAAGAAGATGTAGAATAAATTCCCATAATATTCTATTCTTATAAAGTGACGATCAAGTGTAATTCAGGTAACTAACATTCACTTCGCTTTACCATCTTTTGAATGAATGTGGAAATTCAAAACTCATTAGTGCATCCGACAGATCTTCACCTCACTCAGTGAGGTGAAGATGGCACGCGCGAATGATTTCCGTGTTAAAAGGAAGGGCGTACATTTACACAAACGGAACCCAACTCACTGCTTCTTTTGTAGTAGGTGGAAGTAGTCGAGATGCGCAAAGTAAAGTTAGGGGAGAGGAAGTCTCCAAGTTTAGTAGGCCTAGCGCACCAGACTTGTGCTATACATGTTAACTACCACACAACGATAACGGCCCATTATGAAGTTAAATGCTGAGTGCTTTCAACTGTAGAACCGACAAAAACAAAGCGGTTGTTTTGGTGCCTTCTTACAGGGACAAGCTACAATTAATGCTCGGCACGTGTGGACATTTTTGTTCCAACGTTCGTAACTACCTACCGAGCTTGTAGGCAAGTTCCGGAAGAAGGAAGCATTGCGATATACAATGCTTTGTGGAATGATATGGTGTCTTTGTGCTTGGGCACAATAGAATTCACCACAATTACTTCATTAAACTGGAAACATGTTTACATTCAAGTGACTGCCTCTAACATTTCAATACAAATATGCCCGCTTGCTGCACTGAAAAAGTTAATTATTATATTTCAGTTATTTGGACTACTGACAGCCACAATTACTGTCTCATTTTGTGTCCCCCTGGATACGTCAGTTAATTGTAGAGGTGGTTTTTCATGTTCTTCTCAATGCTGAATTTTAGAAAACCCAAATGCTTAATTTTGAACACCCGGTAAGGCCTCTAAGTTATGTATACACTTAAAATATTGATTATTGTTCTAGGTCTCTTTTTACCATCGCGTGAGAATAAGAGGTGTTTACACAAGAGTCAGATATCCACCTATGCAGGGTCTCCCAATCACGCATAGAAATCAGAATGGCAGACAGGTCGAACGTTAACTCAGTCAAGCTTTATTTTATTTTAATAATGTAGTGCTCGATGTGCTGTGTTGAGCGAACCTTCAAGAAAACTGCGACACACAGGTATTTTTTTTTTTGATAAAACGAGATATTTTTGTTTAAAAACTTTGCTTGACGGAAACAGTGGAGAGGCGACATCAATCTCTATTATTGGGAACCATGCGAAGCTTCTGTCGCGTGATAAAGATATATGGTTGAAACGAACCTGAATTCAGCATGGCGCAGAATGCAAGCCTAAGAAAGCAAAATGAAATGACGAATACTCAGTCATGTTACCCTTCACAGCGTTAGATAAAGTGCGCTGTCATAATAAAGTGTGAAACCTGTCTTTCTTCAGTTTGTTCTTTTCTATTTTTACTTGTCGGAAGCATAATGAAAAATGGCGATATCACATAATTTCACGCAGCTGAGTGTTTGTCCTTAACCGACGTAAAGTCCATCCAGAGCTCTCTGTTATGAACGGTTGCAAAAGGTTTTGTTCAAAAAACACTGTCAAAAAAAAAGAGGACACGTTTATTACGTTGTCATATCCTATTTATCTCAGTACAAAATATAACATCTTTATCCGGTAATTCTACCTAAATGCTTAATGAAGAATGTGTAAGAAATGACATATCAGTTGTGCTCTTCAGTAACTTATGTCGCTTATTGCCACAATAAAAAAGTTTATAACCGGTATCAGTTGGTCTATTGAAAAACACAAGGCTTTCACGTCAACTCATACAGAAATTTCTCAAGTTCTAAATTTTTGTTCGACAACTTTTGCCGAGCAAAGTGCGCTGAGCGTTACGACAAGCCGACAGTATTGTTTGGGAAATATTATATTACGTAATCTTTCAATCTGATATTGTCGGACATCTTTATGTTCCTGTATTGCAATGCGATCTGTAGTTTCAAAAGCACGAGGCTTATGGTATTGTAGAACTTGCTGCATAGTAGATAACGTACTGAGATCCGCTATTCTAATCAGTTACTCGTCTTCTTTGTACGCTATGGTAATATTTCATTGCTTATATGATGTGCGTATGGACGCAACTTCGTATTACGTCACCAAACAAGCCATATTGCCATAAACTAATCACAGGTGTAGTTTTTCCATATAACAAGGCGCAAGCTTTCAAATAACATAAAATATCTTTCGAAACCACAGCGTATATCATAAATTAGAATACAATGATCAATAATGTCTTCTTTTTTACCGTTTGGATAACTGGATCGTTGGGCGACTCACTAGTTGTTACTATATATTTGTGTCCGCTAAATGTTAATTCGGCATATATATATGAAAAAAAATTAGACACTGGTTGTTACCGCATAGAAACAATAACAAACATATTATGTACGATTGTTTTTTTTTCTTTCTCATCCCAACGGAATTATCACTGGCGATATCATGACTTAGAAGTCACGAGTTCCCTCGAAGTGAACAAAACTTCTAAGTTTGGAACATTTTGATAAAAAATTGTTTTGAGTAATTTATATCTTAAATTCACTGCATATTTCTTTTTTTGGCAATACTGCGAACCGTTAAGCACGAGGAACATCGCATTGGGGCTCACTCACCATATTACTCATGAGCATGCCTGTATCCTTGACATGCACCCTAAGCACGCTGCTGCCCTCACTTCGCACCCGAATAGAAAGGTGGTCGCCATGCCGGGAACCGAACTGTCACCCTCGAGTTGAGAAGCTCACCATCATTACTCTAAGCTACCACGGAATTTAGAGTTTGACGCATGTGGTTTAGGAAACTCAACTGCCGTTAGCTGCACCCTTTATGCATACATGTGTGATCATGATTATCAAATCAGGAAAGTCATACATCGCGTTGCTTTCCGTGACATCACTTCATTGACATCTCATATAAAGAATTGTCTAGAACTGGCGCGATTATTTAGTTAAAGCTAATGCAAGGTTAACCAGGTTAACACAAACATAGCTCGACATAATTGTTATGAACAGTGCAGCTCAACAATCTGATTGATTCATATGTGGAGTTTAACGTCCCAAAACCACCATATGATTATGAGAGACGCCGTAGTGGAGGGCTACGAAAATTTCGACTACCTGGGGTTCTTTAACGTGCACCCAAATCTGAGCACACGGGCATACATCATTTCCGCCTCCATCGGAAATGCAGCCACCGCAGCTGGAATTTGAACCCGCGAGCTGCGGATCGCAGCTCAACAATCTATCGTTACTTCCTCAAAGAGCAAGAAACCGGTGGTCGTCGTACAAAAGATCGTCTTGCCGCCTAGTCTCGCTATTTAGCGCACACAAGGACAAGGACGAAATATTGGCAGATCCCACGTACAGTGGGAATCGATGATATCCGAAGCACGAGTGAGAAAGGTTGATATGTCACTTTACTGTCAACACAACGTTACGATGTCGAGTTACATGATGCCGTACATGACTTACCCCCGTATTCACACACGCTCCTCGATTCAAATTCCTTCCTTCACATGACTAAGCAGAGCACTGCGCCGCTGCTCGACTGAAATTGACGCTGCGCTTCTCAAGAATCGCTGCAAATTATCGCCGATATTCAGTAACTTGGTCTGCCACGAGATGGCACTCCCATCAACCTTTTCAAGTCAAGGTGAAGCGTTGAATGAAGGGGCGTTCTAGAATACGGCGGTTAACGCCGCAGACGGCTGTGCAGGCGCTTCTGCTCTTCCTGTGATGAACCAGACACTCCAAAAAATATGCCGCAGTTTTTTGTCTAGGGTGAGCTACTCCAGCCTCGGCTGAGGATTTTCGCAAGGTTTACGGAGAGCAGTTCTGCGCAATCACGAGAGAAGTGACGCTATACGGTGAACAGATGGCCCACCAGAGGCCTGGAAACTACCGGAAGCTCTTCGATTGAGGTGTCACTTAAGGGCTGGCACTTAACTAGTTTGAGATTACTCACTCGTTTGTCCGATCGTCGATTCATGGTTCGTCCCTCCATCCCTCTATGGTTGGTTTGTTAGTTCGCCCATCCCTCCACCCGTCTGTCTGCCCACAGATCATGCTATGTATATCCTGGCATAGCCGAAATAAGCGACTTCTTTTTTTTGCATTGCCTCGCCAAAATACCTACCCTCAATAGTTAGCTATTATTTAAGCTTTCCTTAAGACTGCAGCACCTCGGCAATTCTGTTGGGCAATCGGTCGCTACAGCTTACACTTAGTATTGTACAGTCCTGTTTCAAGATTCAAATCACCAGCTTCTGAAGGTGGCCATGCAAAACAAAATGTTTTCATGGTGCGATAGGTAGCCACCTTCTCGACAGCATTTAGCCTTAGCCAAGCTTGAAGGCGGGAACGTAATCTGAAAGTATAGAAGATAAATATTTCAATTACTCACTGGCGAAGTTTCGGCGCACCCGATGAACGAGCTAATTGAGAGCGACAAGGAGAAATGAGTTTGCTGTTCGTACAATGGGCTCTAGAACCATGATGAACTTGACAGGTCTTACTCGATGGCGCTTTAGGCAAACAGGTAGGATATTTTAAATTTGTTGTTTGTTTTTATACGGGCGTATTCAAGGGCGAGTAAAAAGCTATTACCAAAATAAGCCGAGAAATATAACAACGAGGAATGAAATTTTATTTCACGTTTAGAGGTCTAGAAAGAGTTGTCTGTACCTGGGTCATCGGTACCTTTTAATTGAGCAGCACATCAGGGGTCCGACTAGTCGGCTGTCCATACATATCGTGTATCTGGAATGCTTATTGATCGCACTCTTTGTAAAGGGCTCCATAGACGCCATCTAAAAAATAAACATGCTTAAAAGCGAGTCGAAATGTACGACATAGATGTAAATATAGTACTGAACGTAAATATACCAAACTATCAACAATAATAAAACAAAATAGCTAAAAAAGTTTGATTGATTGATATGTGGTGCTTAACGTACCAAAACTATCATATGGTTATAAGAGACGCCATTGCGGAGGGCTCCGGAAATTTCGACCAGCTGGAGTTCTTTAAGGTGCAGCCAAATCTGAGCACACGGGCATCCAGCGTTATCGCCTCCATCCAAAATGCAGCCGCTGCAGCCGGGTTTTGAACCCGCGACCTGCGGGTCAGCATCCGAGTACCTTAGCTACTAGACCACCGTGGCGGGGCTTAGAAATGTTCCAGAAAAATGTGGCGGACTTTGGGGCAGCAAGGTAGACTGTCACTACCTTGTGAGCGAGTGAACGCCTTTGCCCTCAGTACGCTTAGTCGACGTGGCGTTGCTGCTAAGGAGGCACTAAAGATTGATACAATTTTACCTGCTGTGGCACTGTCCTTGATTTGCCTCAGACAGACAAGTACTTGCTAGCGCAATGTGGTGACTGGATGATCGGCCTCTTTCTGTGCAGGTACTATTTCAGCAACGTCCACATCCCTCGACAGCCCACGAGGCAGTGAAAGCCCTGCTTTGCTTCCTGACAAAGACGAGCTTGTGTGAACGCCTCTGACATGCGGTAGAGTTCTACACCCTGCAGTGAAATTACTGTCAGTTTCTCCTTTTTTCCATTTTTCCCTCTTTCTAATCTTTCTTGTCGCCTTAATTCCCCAATCCCCCCGTGTAGGTATAGCCAACCGCATGTCTTTCTAGTTAATCTCCTTGCCTTCTTCCTTTTTGTTGCTTCCTTCCTTCCTTTGCGTATTAGTAAAGAATTTCACAATCCAGAAAAGCCCACGCTTACCGCGGCGTGACGCTTAGTAACAGTGGGAACGCGCAAAAAGAAAATGCGGGTGGCGACGCCACACTGAGATTACAGCACCAAACACTAATACGCAAGAAACCTTGAAGGTGTCTACATGGTCCTACGTAGCTTCAAATCAATCAAAATAAAGTGCATTTTCATTTGTGACTGCCACAGACTTAGCATGAAGTTTCAGAAAAGTTTATCGAGCCGGTGGCACGAAAGTACCAAAAAACATTTTGAAAATTCCGTCGTCAAGCGTCGAAATTCTGGTGCAAAATTCGATAAATAAACTTCAACCTTGATTGTCTCCGTCAATAACAAACTGGTGACAGTAAAACATATGGAGTTAAAGGTCTCAGAGTGCAGTTCATTCAATACCAACTCATTGTTACCCTTTAGTGTTCCTTTATGGGAAAAACTTGGCGAAACTCGCAGCACGAGATCTCTGTATACTGTCTTAACAAGCAGGGCGTCAATAGAGCGCAGCAAAAAGCAGTGCACATGTCACGCACTGAGTTGGCGAATCTCCCTAACAAGATTTCACTCGTGTCAGGAAAACCATACAAACTTGACTCAGACATGGTGCCTTGTGCCCAACAGCAGGCGGTAGCTTCTACGGGCCTCGCACTTAACACAAATACGGTGCTAATGAGTACCTGGAGTGACCGTGTTCTTTTGCACCAGCATCTAGTAGAGTTACGAGAGATCGGTCTAAGTTAGTTTACTGCCAGCCTCACTTCGTGTATAAACGTCATTACTACGCACGAGCCTTCTTGTGGTCATCTGTTTGGGTCGAGCGGGAAACTCTTGGTTACTTAGCAAGCGTGTGTTCCCTACAATTATTATTGCTCCTAAATATGCTAGCCTTGCTTCGTAAAACATTCGAACAGGTTGCTGTCGCATTCATTCTTTCGCCCTTCTGACGAACCATGACTTGTTTTCTTTAATTTCGCAATAGTTATGCTCATGTGCTACATAGGCACGATTAGCCTGAAGCGCTATTGTCTCCGTGAGTCACCTCATATGTTCGCTATATGTGATGAAGCACAACAGTGAAACATAAACAATATCGAAATCGGCCACCAGATTTCAGTACTTTTTGAGAACGGTGTCAACCTACTGTTGTGATCTTGCACGCAATTTTTTTTAACAATCGTTCGAGTATCAAATAGGGAAATAGTTTTCTTTTGTGTTCCAATGGCATCTGTCTTGACTCTATGCATACTGTCCCCCTACCCATCGCTTTTACCTTATCCCGTGTCCTGGCTCTCGCTGGACGAGATTGCTTGAGTGGCGCCTGCTTGCTGAGGTGGGAATGTGGCCTCTGCTCAAAAGAAAGAACCACGCAGCTAAGTTTTCTGAGAACTGGGCGTTGCGCTATTACGCAAATGAATGAGCCGAGTGCTTCCCGTTTTTTCTTTCTCATTTTTTTAGCAAAAGCACGAACGACCTGATTTAGCTGGGCACCTGACCGGTGATCCGGACGCTGAAATTTTTGCGAGAATGTAACCTAAAGCGTTGAGCTATACTGCCGCGCCCGAA
>NW_023609092.1:0-44403 GCF_013339725.1 Rhipicephalus microplus
CCCACGGTCGCGGGTTCAAATCCCGGCTGCGGCGGCTGCATTTCCGATGAAGGCGGAAATGTCGTAGGCCCGTGTGCTCAGATTTGGGTGCACGTTAAAGAACCCCAGGTGGTCAAAATTTCCGGAGTCCTCCACTACGGCGTCTCTCATAATCATATGGTGGTTTTGGGACGTTAAACCCCACAAATCAATCAATCAATTGATAATCAGGACCACTTTCTTCAAGTAGTGTGTAATCAGTGCATGCTAATATCTATTAGTGCAGTCTTAAAAAATACTGGCTTCTCTGCCATGGGCACTCAACACCCTTGTGCACCCTTCTCGCACCCTCCTCAGAGGGTGTTAAAAAAGTGAAGGGCATCGAAGGCACAGTTTTTTTACATGTACACCCTATTCTAAGGGTGCATAGAAAAGCACCCTTTTGGAAGGTGCTGAACTAACACCGTTAGGGTGTAGTCCATGGGACAAGCTCATATACACCCTTCAGTGTAAAAATTTTTACTGTGTAGGTGCAGATTCAAACCGTTAACATCAGTACACTGGGATTGATTGATTCATTGATAGATTCTTTGATTGATTGATTGTGATTGATTGATTGATTGATTGATTGATTGATTGATATGATGGTTCAACGTCTCAAAACCATCATATGATTATGAGAAATGCCATAGTAAAATACTCTGGGAATTTCTACCACCTGGAGTTTTTTAACGTGCACCCAAATCTAAGCACACGGGCGTACAGCATTTTCGCCTCCATCGGAATGGAGCCGTCGCAGCCGGGATTCGATCCAACCACCTGTGGGTCAGCAGCTGAGTACCTTAGCCACTAGACCAACGCGGCGGGGCAGTACACTGGGAAACGACTCGTGCGTGTCGCCATGCGGACCCTAGTCAGACCGAATATGACAAAGTTCCCTTCCCATGCAGTGAAGAAAAAACTGTTGGTGAACCTTGGTGTAACCGCTTGAAGAAACTCGACGAACTCTTTTCGGAGACCGCATGGGTGGATATGATAGATGATCTGATCACACAGGACAGCCAGTATTCGCGTCAACGAACGACGCCCCAACTCAAGCCTTTAGCACTGGTGACCTAAAGAAAAAGCGCGAAGACAAAAGCGCCAACACGCCACTCCACCACTATTCCATCGACATGTGCCAATACCACTTCCAAAGCCACCCCTTCAGCCTGTGGGAGAAGGCTACACCAAAAAAATACTGACGTTCGAGCACTGCCGAGCACGGTATGCTTTGCAGACTCTGCGGGAAACTTACCACATCTACCACAACTCTCTGTGTTGCGCGAAAAGGCTGAGTGGCTTCGCAAAAAACGCGCAGTGCACCGAACGAGATCAACAGCCCTAGCACATCCCCAACTATGTCGCGAAATCTGAGCACAGGCTCTGCATCACTGTCTTAAGTTTCGCGAGGACGATATTTATCCCCGCCATGTCAGTATATTTAGAAGCGCTAACTAAGTCTGTATGCAAAAAAGATATTAGGTTCACGTTAAGGAAGCAATCAATGCAAAATGAACTGTCCGCAAGGTTACACTAAGTAAGGTCAGCAGGCAATACTTTGAAAATCCATCTCGTTAACGTCTACAAAACGCTATAGTGAAAGGAATGCAGCAGTTGTAGGCAGAGAAGCGGTCGGATTCTTGATTCAGAAAAAGGTTCTTGGTTTAAAACAGTCTTTGACTGCTTCATGAGACTTGTTATTGAAGCTGAACCGTTTTGGTGAGCGGAAACTATGCACTGTCTTTCGCACAATAACGTAAAAAAGTGATTAGCTTGCCCCCCCGTGTGACTAAGCCTGCTGGTAGTGTGCAAGAATTATTCTTTGGCAGGTCATATATATATATATATATATATATATATGTCGTTAAAACTATTTGCACTTAGTTCTGCTGCTTGAGATGTTCCTAGTTGTGCTTTTGTGATTTTGTTTCGCTTTCTTACATTTATCGCGTCAGCTTTCTGCCTATATCAGTGTTATTTTGTGCCATTCATAGGCATTCCCTCCGTAGACTTGTCGCTGTGGAACTGTAAATATTTGTTGCCGCTGTAGGTTCAGCATCATATAAAAACAACAAATTCTCTTTGCGAGCTTTGGCAAGGCATTACACCATTCATTTTTTTACTCACTTATATTGCGCAGTCTTTAGGTTTTAAAGCAATTACTTCTGTCTGGCTTTTACTTGAAGCCTGCAAATCATGGCTTCAAAGTGCATTAAATATTGCATGCGATAGAGACTTTTCTTGAGTAGATGCACCCTCATATGTCACTAAACTATGATTGACAATCCGTCTTATGATAAGAAGCCACACTGCATAGTGTACTTAAGTGTAGCGAAGAAAAATGCGAACTAGCACGTGAAAAGCAGATTAGCAATACACTGCATGTCATGCAACCTTCCTGGTGTTAAAGAGAAGTGTTTATTTAAAATGAGTCAACCACGTCGACCACAAAAGAAAAAAACGGTATTTAAAAAACATGGTTTCCGAATAACGCACCTGCTCTGGAAGCCGAAACATCACTAGTAATACTGTCAATTCAAGAGTAATACTGTCGATTTCAACCGCGCTCTCTGTGCGCTAAATGAGGGTGCGAGTGGACAATTGGATGATAGGCTCGCTTTGAGCTGCCAAGTATAATATAGCTTTTACGTCATTTTTCCACCAGCTTTATGTAATAAATCATTAACTACAGGGACAGCCTTCAGCTCTCCCATAGAGTACCGAGTACTCTAGTTCTTTAACCACTTGTTCCAAACACGCAGCTTGGCTTGAGGACGCACATTCACTTTATGCCGACGTTTGGCGAGAATTTCCATGGCACCAAAATGTGGGAACGCCCATCTATATCGTCGTGTGGTCGTGATGTGGACGAAGGCAGAGGACTACATATCAAAGATAAAACTGTTTATTATGCCTAACTTGTGGCCGGTACACGTAAAGTCACATTGGAGCAACCCATACTGGCACTGATAACCGTGAACGGTGCGTCGCCCGTCGGTCAACTTGCAAGCGGTGAAGTGCGCCGACGCTTATACATGTGCCCCGAGTGTTCCAGCATTATCATTGGTCGTCATGCAAACTCTGGAATAAGCTCGACTGTTCGAACCTGGTGCACGGTTTCCAAAGAATTATCTACGATAATCGCGAACCTCCTCAAACGATGTGGCGCAGTTTGCGCTCAACATACCTGATAGGGAAAAATCAAATGAAACAGAAGTGAGGACATTGATTGATCAAGGGGTTTAACATTCCCAAACTACGATATAATTATGAGAGACGCCGTAGTGGAGGCCTCCGGAAATTTGACCACCTGGGTTTTTTTAACGTGCACCTAAATCTGCGCACACGGCCTACAAGATTTCCGCCTCCATAGGAAATGAAGCCGCCGCAGCCGGAATTTGATCCCGAAAGCTGCGGGTCAGCAGCCGAGTGCTTTACCCCCGTATTCTAGGACGTCCCTTCACTCAACGCTTCCACCTTCACTTGAGAAAGCCGATGGAGTGCCGTCTCTAGGCACGGCAGGTCACTGCATATCAGCAATAATCTGCTGTGATTCTTTAGTAGCGCAGCGTCATTTTTAGCCGAGCGGTGGCGCAGTGCTCACCTCTGTCAAGTGAAGGGTGAAAGTCGAGTCGAGGAGCGTTTGTGAACACGGGGTTAGCCCTTAGACCACCACGGCGGGGCCAGAATTGAAGACAAGAAACGCACATGGTAATATGTTCCAGTGCACCCATCGGTTCAGGAATATCCTACGACGGTGTTCGTCATAGTTAAATCAAGCTCGTTCTCAGGTTTGACATGAAAGCCAGCTAAATCTTCTCTCGGAGTCGCCTATCATATTCATGACTAATTTTTATAATTCATAAAGTCACAAAATCTTTGCTCCATTACTCTCTGCATATCAAAGCGTTCTCGCACATTTTAGCTGGTCACAAATAATCGAATGACCATGAAATTTTGCTGACCGAAGTGATGACGTCAAAGAATCCTTAGCTAGAGCTACAGGGATGGCAGACCAGCACCAGTTGTCATTATTTAATTTTTAGAGGCGAACCTCCTTAAGGCTTGGGTCTGTTCGTCCGTCTTATGTATGTAGTAGTACGCAGCCACTGGTGCCACATACCCGCTCTAGAGCGGGTATGTGCCACAGGATTGCGAGATGGGAGATGGCGGTACTTGTAGTGTTCACTAGAAGGACGCTCGAGCAGACTGACATACAGACTAGCAGACAGACGTGTGGATGTATACAAGCGTGGACGTATGGACAGATGGACGCACGAACAGACAGACAGATGGATGGACGGACTTACGAAGGGATGCACGGGCAGATGTACGGACGCATGAATGGACGCAGGATGGTCGCACGAACGGACGGAAGCACGGACGGGTTGATAGACGACATGCATTTGAGGTGCTTGTAATTGATAAATTTAAAACTAGATGGTGGTACTTGTAGTTGAAGATGAAAGATGCGAGATGGTATAATATGAATGATGTCACATATGGCACGTGTCATTGGTTGCAGGCAATATTTTGGCGACGTACGCTAGGGTGTGCATTGCAATAAAATTCGCTCGCTGTTGACGCGCGCAGGGAGTCGTCGGATGGTGGTGGTGGTAGTGGTTAGAAGAGGAAGAAGGCTCCTAATGTTTGCAGCCCGCGAAGGAGCACGAACTAAATACGGTAGATTCACGGATTCCTGATGATTTTTTCCGGAGCTTTGCCCACTCGTAATCATTCAGCCCTTGGATATACCGTGATTTTTTTACCTGTAGAACATTGCAAGAAGTCAGATCTTGCAGGGAAGGGATGGGGCACCAAGGCGGAGAAACTATTAGTTGCGCATGCTTCGAATACGCTTTCTCGAACAAGGGGTTGGAAGTAGGAAAGCTAACGTTTTGAGAAGAGGGTATTTCACCCCTGAAGCATTGATGACATGGTATACGAGAGCCGTGCCGGGAAAGCAAAGTTGAGGCAACTAGCAGTGGTGAAGCCTATTCAGATTTTTCTTGAACTGGAGCTTTACACCGCTCAAATGAAGCGCCACTTCTACGGGTTAGTGACATGTCGGTTTTCTAGAGTGCCCATGTGGAACACCACGCAACAAGGCTCGCGCCTTCCGGCTGCTCGAGGTCACCACCCAAAAACTGGTATTCCACTTTCTACAATGCTCCGATTCATTTCTCTTAATGAAAATTGTGAAAGATTCCTGCGCAACATGGTTTCTGTCAGCCCGGTTTTATGTAAAGTGACAGAATACTTCCCATTAGAATTTTTCTACTATCATACCTTACGCTATAGGTTGTATGTTTTATTACCTAACAGTATGCCTACTAAGCTTTTTATACCTTCAGGAAAGCGCCTAACCCCTGTATTCAGAAACGCTCCTCGACTCGAATTCCAACCTTTATTTGACTGAGTTCAGCACTGTGCTGCTGCTCGACTGAAATTGAGGCCGCGCTTTTCGATAATCGCTGCAGAATATTGCCAATATGCAGTGACTTGGTCTGTCAAGAGAGGTGCTCCCATCGACTTATTCAAGTCGAGGAGAGCTCTTGAGTGAAGGAGTGTTTGTGAATACAGGGGTTAGGCTACGTTTCACAAATGCCCGGTAGCACAGGTATGCGCAACACCTTTAGTGTCCCGGCTCAATTCATAAATATGTTCTTGTGCGCTGCCTAGGTTGGTCTTTACGCAGCCATTCATATTCCAGTGGGCATTTGAGCCCATACATTTTTATGTGATGAGCAGGGCACACAAAATATACATAGTTTCACGCCACACACATTTTCCGTCAGCACTCACCTTTATCGCCGAAGCAGAGAATCTTAGGCACGTAATATTAAGCTTGATTTTCTGCGCTGGCAGAAATAAACGTGCTCTTCGTAGTAACTTGCGCAAAGCGAGATGTTTTTACTCCTTGCACGTGACCGTACACTTCCTTTCTTTTTTTTCAGCTTTTACCTTATCTGCCGTCACTTTTGCCTCTAGAAGAAATATATACTAGGAGCATACGGCCGTGACTATCACACAACGTCTTCGTAATTCTGCCATGTTAAGAACTGAAGATGCCTGATAGCGGGTTCCAGACTCGTAGAATGAGCCGTATGGAACACGATCTGACGTATTTGATCGTTGACTTGCGCCTAGCAGCGAGACAAGAACATATGCGTTGTTGAAGAAAGGCCTATAATCTTGAAAACGTATGCGAAATAAACGCAAATATTAGGCAGTTTTTTTTTTTCTATAGCGCGCAAGGCCTATGGAACACAACGTGCCGTGCGTTGCGAACGTAACGGCTCAGGTTGTTGCGCACAGCGCAAGTTTACCGTACGCAACAACCGAAACGTGGAGTGTGCTTCGGCGTAAACAGCCTTGAAAATGAGTGCTGCTCTGCGCCATCTATAGGCAAAGAAATGAACTCCGAGATTGTGCTGCCAGGTAGCTCCCAAATGGAAAAGAGAGCGACGTTCCCGGCATAGTTTTTCTAGGAGGCGTTGTATGGAGTTTGTCTGATCTATGAGTGCAAAGTTCGGTCGCAAACAAGAAACACACTGCGAAGGTGCATATGTCATGTCCAGTTTGTATGAATGTATTGTAGATTATCATTCATTGTATCTACGCTAAGGTAGGTTTTCTTAGTGAGAAAACCAATTTTAGCGTAGATACAATGAATGATAATCTGACGAGTATCATTACGGAGTGTGCAGTGGAAGTTGGAGGCAGGGTAGTTAGACAGGACACTGGCAAGCTTTCCCAGCAAACGAAGGCCCTAATTAGGAAGTGTCAAATCATGAAAGTGTCAAGTACAACAGACAAAATAGAACTGGCACAGCTTTCGAAGTTGATTAATAGACGTAAAGTATGCGATGTGAGAAGGTATAACATGAAGAGAATGGAACACGCTCTGAAAACGGAGGAAGCGTCAAAGCAGTGAAGAGGAAACTTGAGATAGGCAAAAGTCGGATGTATGCACTAAGGGACAAGAAGGCAAAATAACTACCAATATGTATAGGATAGTTAAAATAACGGAGGAGTTTTACAGAGATCTGTACAGTAGCCGAGACAACCACGACCTTAATACTATAAGAACTAGCAGTAACCCGGATGACACCCCACCAGTAATGATAGAAGAAGTCAGAAAAGCTTTGGAGAGCATGCAAAGCGGCAAAGCTGCTGGTGAAGATCAGGTAACATCAGACCTGCTGAAAGATGGAAGACAGATTGTGTTAGAAAAACTAGCCACCCTATTTACGAGGTGTCTCCTGACGCGAAGGGTACCAGAGTCTTGGAAGAACGCTAACATTATCTTAATACATAAGAAAGGAGATGACAAGGACTTGAAGAATTACAGGCCGATCAGCTTGCTCTCTGTAGTATACAAGCTATTTACAAAGGTAATTGCTAACAGAGTAAAGAAAACATTAGAATTCAATCAACCAAAGGAACAAGCAGGATTTCGAACAGGCTACTCAACAATTGACCACATTCATACTATCAATTAGGTAATAGAGAAATGCTCAGAGTGTAACCAACCACTATACATAGCCTTCATAGATTACGAGAAGGCGTTTGATTCAGTAGAAATATCAGCCGTCATGCAGACACTGCGGAATCAGGACGTAGATGAAGTATATATCAACGTTCTGGAAGAATATACAGGGGATCAACTGCTACCATAGTTCTTCATAAAGAAAGCAACAGAATGCCAATCAAGAAGGTGTAAAACAGGGGACACAATCTCTCCAATGCTATTTACCGCGTGCTTACAGGAGGTTTTCATAAGCCTAGAATGGGAACAGTTAGGGATAAGAGTTAATGGAGAATACCTTATTAACCTGCGCTTCGCCGATGACATTGCATTGCCGAGTAACTCAGGGGACGAATTGCAACTGATGATTACGGAGTTAGACAATGAGAGCAGAAAGGTGGGTCTTAAAATTAATCTACAGAAAACTAAAGTAATGTACAACAACCTCGGAAAGGAGCAGCGCTTCGAGATAGGTAATAGTGCACTTGAAGTTGTAAAGACTATGTCTACTTAGGGCAGGTAATAACCACAGAGCCTAACCACGAGATTGAAGTAACTAGAAGAATAAGAATCGGGTGGAGCACATTCGGCAAGCACACTCAACTTATGACAGGTAGATTGCCACTATCCCTCAAGAGGAAGGTATATAACAGCTGTATCTTGCCCGTACTTAGCTTGGGAGCAGAAACCTGGAGACTTACAAAGAGGGTTCAGCTTGAATTGAGACGACGCAGCGAGCAATGGAAAGAAAAATGGTAGGTGTAACCTTAAGAGACAAGAAGAGAGCAGAGTGGATTAGGGGACAAACGGGGTTAAGGATATCATAGTTAAAATAAAGAAGAGGAAATGGACATGGGCCGGGCATGTAGCGCGTAGACAGGATAACCGCTGGTCATTAAGGGTAACTAACTGGATTCCCAGAGAAGGGAAGCAGGTTAGGGGAGACAGAAGGTTGGGTGGGCAGATGAGATTAAGAAGTTTGCGGGTATAAATTGGCAGCAGCAAGCACAGGACCGGGTTGACTGGCGGAACATGGGAGAGGCCTTTGTCCTGCAGTGGACGTAGTCAGGCTGATGATTGTAGCTCACAGCCCGAAAACAACGCATACACCGTATGAGCACTGCCTTAAAGGGCCAGCCAACAGGCTCCGAAACGCGCAGGAAAAGCTCACGCATACGCCTGACCAACCTTCTTCCACGCGCAGTGACGTCATCTCGGCGATCGGTGACGTTGACTTTATTACTCTTTATTGAGACCTTGTTCAGACCAATCGACGAGCTGCCTGCTGCGTCACGTCGGCGATCGCCGAGTTGACGTCATTGCACGTATAAGGAGCTTGGTTTGATTTATATGTGGGGTTTAACGTCCCAAAACCACTATATGATTATGAGAGACGCCGTAGTAGAGGGCTCCGAAAATTTCGACCACCTGGGTTTCTTTAACGTGCACCCAAATCTGAGCACACGGGCCTACAACATTTCCGCCTCCATCGGAAATGCAGCCGCCGCAGCCGGGATTTGAACCCGCGACCGGCGGGTCAGCAGCCGAGTGCCTTAGCCACTAGACCACCGCGGCGGGGCTAAGGAGCTTGGAGCTTGGTCACGCGCAGGGAAAATGAGCGGGCGTTTTCTGCGCGTTTCGGAGCCTGTTGACTGGCCCTTTCAAGGAAGATTTGTTAGCCAGAAGAGAAAGAAGCATGCACACAGCACCCAGCAGCCAGAAAGACTCCCCTTTGCAACTTTTGAGGAAAGCATTTGCCCACCTAGTGGGCCCCATTCACCTTTTAAGGGTTTGAAGGTCAGGGCACACTGGTCGTGCGCCATTGAAAGTAGCCTTCCGTCACAGCAGCAGCTATAAACAAATTACTTGAGCTATTTCAGGATTTCTTAAGAGTCACAGGATTATGCAACAACCGATAAAACAAATAACCTACTGAAGATACGCACCAAACAATTGAACGAAAGAAAGTGAAGCATCCTTAATCTCACAATGTGTCGGACTAAACACAGCCCTGCATAGCACACTGCCTGTATGTAAACAAGACCAGCTGTGAGAGGCCTGCATGCGTTGTTTGTTAAGTGCATCATTGCTATAGTGTATGAGATTCCTTATCTTTGTGGGTGTTGCTACTTCGGCAAAGCAGGCCGATGCTTGAACTGCCGGCTACGACACAGTGAGTACACGCTTAGCGGATCTATGCTTAATCACTTAGCTCAGCACTGCAAAAAAAAGTGGCTGGCAGTCAATTCTTGAGCAGTGCACCGTTTCGTAAATCAACACAGAGCAATAAAAAGCATGTGAGATTAGCATAGCTTACCATATTCATGTGTCATGGCACACGCGTGAGTGTAGCGCCGCCTGCATAACTGTGCAATCAAGTACTTACTGAATACGTGATAGTGTCTTTTACGACGCCTATGACGCACGCGATATCTTTTCTCTTCATCTGCTCATTTTGTTCATGTACACCAACAAGCAACGTAAGGTGCACACATCTAGTTACTTACACTGAACTTAGTTAGTCCAATGATTTACTAGCACATTCCCGGAATATTGACGTTCGTTTCCAGGAATGACATACGAAAGTTTCTTAGGCGAAGATATGCCCTCCACTCGTATAGGCTTTCTAGTTATTCATTCACTGATATTGTTGTCGTTCAGAAGTATCAACCCTACATGAACGGAAGTTGTCCCGTTTTGTTTTGTTAAGTAACTCAACTTGTGAATAAATTACATGCGCAGTTGTACATAATTACGAGAGAAACGTCACCATGTCACTGGAATCCCACCATGACCCACTTTCAAGCCAACGCGATAAGCTTCACAAGCCCCCGGCATATCGTCGTATCGAATCTAGTGATGTTTTATTCTTGTAAGCCGATATGTGTCGCGAAACAGTGAAGTGGCACACCTATTTTATTGATGCCGCCATGATGCCAGTGTAGCACAATTATACTCCGGGGAACAGCGCGGCAACAGTTGGAAGGACTGCGTTTCAACGAAGACGACTAGCGGAGGCAGAGAAGCTAAAATTAGCGGACAGAGAAGCCCTATAGATTCTAGGGCCAGCGAGAATCCTGGAGAAGTTGCTGTTCCCTCCGATTCGAGTTCCCAACCTGACGAGAAATTCGTGAACCAAGAGGAAACATGGCATCACAGGCGGGTACTTCAACGAAAGAGACAAGGCAGGCAACGCCCCCGATGGTGTACCGGCTGATGCACTCGCGATTTCCGGGACTATCTGTCGTGCCCAATTTGAGAAGGTTCTTTAGAACGATGATACAAAGGACCCGTGATCAACACCAGCCAGAAGATCCAGTGAGTAAGAGAAACTGTTCAAATATTGCATGCGTGTACGGCTTTGCCTTATATAGCGTAACGTGTGAGCGTGATGCTTGTGCGGTGCGGTTGCAGTGTTCATTCAGAAAGCTATACAGACGTCCTCAGGCTTGTCTAAATGATGTAGCTTCGGAATCAATATTCAGGGAAGATATCATCAGAACAGATGAGGTTTAGGATACGCCGAGTCTAAGCAAGCCTAGCCGCCAATGTCGCACGTATACCTTTCATTTTCCTTTCTTGCTTATAGGACTGGTCACAATAACTGTTTTGGTCATCAAAAACTTTGTCATTCGCGTAGTTTTGGACATAATTATGCTAAATTGAGCGTAATCATCCAGCTCTTTGGTGTAGGAAACGAATAGATAGATGAGCTTAATTAGGTTTTCGGGAACGTGTTTTAGCATGCTGTAGGCTGCTCTTTACGTCGGAACAGAAAAACCAAGACTCTGCTGCGTCGTGAGACCGTTGGACTGCCCGCAACTGTAGTTCGAGTACGGAGCTGGTGACAGCATACTCCCATTTGGACGGCGCGATAACTTCGCCATAGATTAATGCAGGGCACCACCAGAGCATGTATTTTAAATTAGCTATAACATTGTAGAAGCAACATGTACTAGTTCGCTGTATTTCTGGGTTAATCCTGTGCCATAGCATGGAGTTAAGGTATGCCCTGACTTGTCCAGCCCTAATTATCACAACCTGAGATCTGCTTAGACTTCTGTGCGGTGGTGGGTATTGTCTCTGCGCCAGGTAAAAGGTTGGACAATTCCTTATACGAGGTGGGAGGGTCTGTTTTTTTTCGAACCATCAGTGCCACACCCCCTATCAGCCATGTGAAGACTATAGTAGGCAAGGGATATGAACTCGCACAACGCGCAGTCACACCAAATCACCCATATAGCCACTGAGATATCGGCTATCACGTAAGCTGTGATGTCATGCCTGTATTATATGTAGGCGGTGTTGGGTGTGCATTTTGGCGCACGTCTTTCACTTACTTTGTTTTTCGTGCATTTTCTTGCGTGTTACTGTCGCTAGCAGCAGCATGCACGCAATCAACTGCTGTTTGCCCGCAACGCTAGCGAAGGTGTAATCCCTACAGACAGTGGAAGAGCACCCCTTTTTTCGCGTCCGATTTCAGCAGCGCCATACGCGCACCATGTTCTCTTGGTTTTCATGCTATTTACCACGCGCTCGCGCGTTCGAGCTCACATTGCTCACGATAGTACATTATCAAGAAATGCGCAGATTCTGTCCCTATTCATATTCTAAGTTTTTGCAGTTTCCATTGCTGAGTTAGCAAAGTCTTCATAAAGCTGCATGCAGTTATTGAGAAAAGTGTTCGCTGCTGCCACAAGTATGTCCTTCAGAAAAATATCGGGGAGATGGTCATTGCAACAGACATCGAAGTTTTCTGTTTCCCGAACCTGTCTTGTGACAGACACAAAAATTGCGATTTTCTCTTTTGAACTGATCCCTCTCGCACTGCAGTGCGTAGTCGCTCATTTAAATTGGGCCATTGGGAATATTTGTCGGACCTGAGTCTAAGAGTAAACCATGTAGATTCCATTGGGGCTTCGTTCCTGTCGGTTCTTTCATCGGTATATTCAGTAGCAGTAAATAAATATTCCAGTCTACAGGCATCTGAATTCGGCTGAAGTACATCAGTACATATTTTACGGAAGCATATTAGGCTACAGACTAACGCAAAATTATAACACTTTCAAATAGTGACTAGACCATCGGGAAAAAAAACTGCACACAAAACTGATACTTTAAGCAACGTACGAGCACTCCCTCCTTTTACCTCAACCGTAAACGGGTTTGGTACAACATGTCCGCGGTGCAATTCGCAAATCGCGAAATGTTTATTGACCCTGAATGACACACGCTGTTCTTAAAATGCATGGCTACGCAACGCGCGTTTACTGATTCAATATCAGGGATTACTCTAAGAGTCAGAACCCCAAACGATTGATTGATTGATTGATTGATTGATTGATTGATTGATTGATGATTGATTGATTGATTGATTGATTGATTGATATGTGGGGTTTAACGTCCCAAAACCACTATATGATTATGAAAGACGCCGTAGTGGAGGGCTCCGGAAATTTCAGCCACCTGGTGTTCTTAAACGTGCACCCAATCTGAGCACACGGGCCTACAACATTTCCACCTCCATCGGAAATGCAGCCACCGCAGCCGGGATTTGAACCCGCACCCTGCTGGTCAGCAGCCGAGTACCTTAGCCACTAGACCACCGTGGAGGGGCACCCCAGACGACACCTTCATTTCAGAGCAAGAATGGAGCATGCTGGAGATTGTGTCATTGGAAGGGCTTA
Source organism: Rhipicephalus microplus (assembly GCF_013339725.1). Classification (NCBI taxonomy): domain Eukaryota; kingdom Metazoa; phylum Arthropoda; class Arachnida; order Ixodida; family Ixodidae; genus Rhipicephalus; species Rhipicephalus microplus. The sequence continues at coordinate 13,240 of NW_023609092.1, forward strand.
GACGTATGTAGTACGGACGCACACGTACCTTCTGGCCACGAAGGACACTGATGTCGACGTCATCTCGACGAACTGCACGCTCTCACTTTGTTCTTTGGTCGTCCTTAGGGTACGGGAACACTGGCACTATCAGCCTGTTGTAATTGCTGCGATAGTTCGGCACGCAACATCGCCCTATTCTGCTGCCTTGCACTGAGTGGGTGTCCAGGGCTCAATGCGCGTCACGTAATCATGCCATATTTCACGATCACAAAAAAAACACTGTCTCCTCCAGTCGCCAACAAGCACACCACTATGCCACAAAGTCCGGCTTGACAATTCATTCCTGTCGAGCAGCGTCAGCAAGCGAAGGCCTGTCTGGGCACTTTGGTGCAGCGAAACACGACGGTTGAAACGGACAGTTAAAACCCGCGGCAGGAACAGCGAACAGGCCTGAATTTCTTAGGCGACATTGCAATAGCACGCTCATTTTTTTTATTATTTTGATAGGTCGTTTATAGGCCCTTTCAAAGGTCCCTCTCCACTCCGAGTACACGAACGTGGGTGAGGTTTCCTCCTCGCCTGCACAGCCTTTCCTCCAGGCATATTTCCTCCTCGCCACTTATTTCTTGAAAGCACGTGTTGGTCAGCACTGAGCGTTGATCCTGCCAGTATGTCGATCTTGGCGGCTGCACGCTGTTATCGCCACTAGCGTGGTCGGACACAAAAATGAAGTGAAATCAATTGATCACACACGATAGCCGCGCAAGACAAGGAAGGATGGATGGACGGCTGCCTGGCGTAGCACTACATTGGGCGATTCACTTCAGACATTTCACGTATATGGTCCCATAGAGAGTAAACAATGTACCGACACCACAGGAACCACAGCTCATGCATGAGGAAGAACGCTAGAAAGAGGAAGAACGGTGAGAGAGAATAATGCCCTCGCTTTTACATTTTCAGAGGCCGGTGTTTCTATCGTTTTTCGTCCGTACAGGTTTTCTCGGCACGTAAACTCCGTAAATTGATAAATGGTTAATGCGAATATAAATGGTCTATACTCGGCGACAACTTTTCTTGACATCACTGTGGCATTGTGTAAACTACAGAACCGAAGTGCATGCCTGCTGCCACTCCAAAAAAAAGTAGGGTTTATGATGCAGAAATAAATGCGGCTGCTAATATGAGACAAAGCAGCTGCAGCAGGTCCTCGGTATAATAGTCATTGCTCATTTTGCAAGAAATTCTTTGTTTTATTTTTATGTCTTAGTACAACCATTTCAGAGCACCCATTTTCTAAAGTAATCATGGCTAATGAGTTCGAGAAAATAATGCTCAATTTTATGCCACTAAAATTTATACTGAATAATACAAATATTTCTTCCGTTTACAATTTTCGTGCAAACGCTTTTGTTTGTAAACACGTTAAAGATGCGAGGGACTGAAACCGATATCGGCTCTAGGCTGCCTTACGGATTGTGGAATAACAGGAATGTTGTAAGTACCACCTTCCCTGGCTCCAATGTCCCTAGTAGTTGTCGCCGAGTGTAGCGTGTGTGGTTTGCCTACTAAAGTGCGCGTTCTTACCTACAGTTGCATTATCGTGCAGTCTTCATCACTGCCTTGTGCAGATCATTGGCTTTTCCACTTATTTCATAAGAGCTGGCAGCTTTTTCAATATTATCACAATAACATAACACGTATTCTTTTATCATAAGCGCTCGCCTACGCACCATTTGTGCCTACGGACGAACTCAGACAGAAAAACTAAGTTCTGCCCTGAAAATGTTATCGGTCATGATCAACATTTTCTTTTCTACCGTCTTCATGTCATCAAAGCACATTGTTTGACTGATTCTTTCTTTTTTAACCCATCGCCCACCCCCCTTAGGATAACGGCCATGAAATTAGCGATACCTGTATATAAAGATTTGTCATTATGTCAAAATGGTATACAGTAAGATAATTTGTATGCCACTTAGTTTCCGATCACTTCTTTTTTGACAAAGAATAGCATGGGGCCAAATGTTACCCGTTTAATTGTCTTTTATCGAAGATATATACCATCCGGAGCGAACGAACGTGATAGTTTAGGTAAAAAGAAACCGATAGATGGAAAGAAGTTGGTGAATCGGAATCTTTTTCTTCGCATTCGAGTTTTGCCATCATGTTTCTCAGTAATAGCAAACTGTCGCCTAAAAAGTAATTAAGGAACAAAAGCACGATTAGAAAACAAGTATGTCACAAAATAAACTGATAACATACCGACGCAGAATGTTTTGGTATTCTTTACGATTGCTGATGAACTGCTAGTTCAATGTGTAGTTCTGTCTGATTGAAACGGATGCTGGGTTTCCCTCTCTTCAATCGATCGATCGATTGATTGATTGATTGATTGATTGATTGATTGATTGATTGATTGATTGATTGATTGATTGATTGATTGATTGATTGATTGACCCCCTTAACCTGGTTAAACTCTATGATATATGAGGCTACAATGAGGAGTCACCTGGTTTTCTTTTTAAAAGTGTTTTGAAAGAGAAATACGTAGGCGTGGTCTATGTTCCCGTGATATTTAGTGTACTTTTAGTTTCTGCATTCAGTCCTTTAAAAGAAAACGCCAATTTCGAGGTATTCAAGCTGAAGAGAAATATAAATCAGTTTTTTATCATATTTATTTATTTATTTAACATACCTTACAGGCTCTCGATAGAGCATAGGGTAAGGGGGGCTTGCAGAAAAAAAGAAAGAAAAATGATAACGTTTACAGTTCAAATATACAAATAAATGCAACATAACAGAGACACTAACAACAGTATTAGAACAAGGAAAATACCGTCACCAAGTATATCCACCTCCATACAAATGTCTATGAAATGATGCTAGATGTAGTGAGAGAGTAGTTTCTCGCGGAACGCGTTGTTGTTAGTGACTGAAATATCAATCACTATAGTTACATAGGTGCGTAAATGCAGTCTTATACGGCGGGAACCAATTACAATTTGACTCCTGCCCTTACCACAAAGCAAATAATCCCACATGTAAAGGTGTGTGTAGGTATAGGGGTGGTTTCTAACACCAGAAACTGCGACCATATTGCGATCTGGGTGACAAGTCAAATTGCGGCCACGTTGTCAGCTTTAGGCACATGTTCAAGAACGCAAGGTGAATGAAACAGACACGCAGCAACCAACAACAGCGTGCATGATGATATTGACATTTAGGCACCCCAGATTCTGCCAAGTGTTATCAACTGTACGAATATCATATATGTGGGAATGTGGGATTTTTATCCATAGGGAAGAACTCCACCTCAATTCAAGCCCATTAAGGACCTGTCTCTAAATTTGATGGGCCCATTTTCTTTTCAGAAGTCCGTTACGAGAGCTACTGAACAACCAACCACTTCCGCCGTCTGTCCGCCTTCTGGTCTATGCAGCGGATTCCGAAAACTTGGTGACGCTGCGGTTCCCCATGCTCTAAACAGCGATGCTGCGATTCCCCATGCTGCACCCGGTGACGCTGTAATTCCGGATGCTGTACCCAGGGACGGTGCAGTTTCCTACGACGGACCCACGAATGCTGCGTTTCCCGATGTTGGACCCGGGGATGCTGCAGTTCCCGATGATGGATACGGGGATGCTGCGCTTCCCTATGACGGACTTGCTGATACTGCGGTTCCTGATGACGGACCCCCTGACGCTGTAGTTCCGATGACGCACCCGCTGACGTTGTATTTCCCGATGATGGACCCACTGATGTGGCGGTTTCCGATGACGGACCCGGGGGTGCTGCGGTTCCGATGACGGACCCGGTGATGCGGCGGTTCCCGACGACGGACCCGAGGATGCTGCGGTTCCCGACGACAGACCCGGGATGCTGCCGTGTTCGATGACAAACCCGGAAATGCTGCGGTTCTTTATGATGGACCCGGGGATGCCACGGTTCTCGTTGACGGATACGGGGATGCCGCGGTTCCCGATGACGGACCCGAAGATGCTGCTGTTCCCGATGACGGGCCCGAGGATGCTGTGGTTTCCGATGATGGACCCGAGGATGCTGTGGTTTCCGATGATGACCCGAGGATCCTGTGGTTCCCGATGACGGATCCGGGGATGCTGCGGTTCCCGATGACGGATCCGGGGATGCTGCGGTTCCCGATGACGGATCCGGGGATGCTGTGGTTTCCGATGACGGATCTGGGGATGCTGCGGTTCCCCATAACGAACCCGGGGATGCTGCGGTTCCAGATGATGGACCCGGGATGCTGCGGTTTCAGATGACGGACCGGTACATGCTGCAGTTCCCGATGACGGAACGGCCCATGCTGCAGTTCCCGATGACGGACCGGCACATGCTGTGGTTCCCAATGATGGACACGGAGGTTCATCGTTTTCCAATGACACACCCGGGAACGCTGCGATACATGGTTACATACCAGGGAGTGCTGCGGTTAGCTGCGACGTACCTGAAGACGCTGCAGTTCCCCGATGACGCACCTGAAAACACTGTGGTTCTCGATGACGTAGCTGGAGACGCTGCGGTTCTCAATGACGTAGCTGGACACACTACGCTTCTCAATGATGTAGCTAAAGACGCTGCAGTTCCCCATTACGTAACTGACGACGCTGCAGTTCCCAATGGCGTGGCCGAAGACGTTGTTGTGCCCGATGACGTACCAAGGGACGCTGCGGTTCCTGATGAGAGACCCGGGAATGCTGCGATTCCCACTGATGTACTTGGAGCAGCTGCGATTGCTGATGACAGACCCGAAGATACTGCGGTTCATGATGTTCCACAGAGAGACGCTGCCGTTCCCGACCCCGGATACGATGCAGTTCCCGATCATAAAGATGGCGAAGAGGCAGTTACTGATCCAAGAGACGGGGACGATGCAGTTCTCGATCCCAGAGACGGGCATACTTAGTTTCATGATGCCGTAGAACTATATATTGAAAACGAACTGGTTCAGAACTTCAAAGCTGGAAGCCTATATGTCGCTGTTTCCGCACAGTATTGTGGATGATACTGGAGCTCTTGAAACATTACTTTGGAAGTATCTCTTTGTATAATTATATATTTTTTGCGCATCAATCTTTTATCTAATCACATTGTACATAGTGTGATATTCTAAATAGTAGAAACCTTTTATCTTATCAAAGGAGTACTTTGGTGAAACCTCCAAGCCCAGTTGATTTTATGGCAACCACATTGCAATCTGCATGAGTGAATCAATAATGCAATGCAAGTTTCGCCAAACCTAGAACACGACTGAAATATCACGCTTTCTATATTTTTACAAAATGCGCAACCACTCACTGCCACATTCCGCACGCGACGACCGCACAGTTGGCAATGTGGTGACAACAATAGTATCGCTTTGTTGCAACGTTAAAAAACACAGAAAACCTCTAACTTCATGGGTGCAAATGTATGTCAATGAAAACAAGGGCACAAGACGTGCAGTGCTGCTCACTTTTCCACAGAGACCCGGAACAGCCAGCGGCTTTTTACTCTGTGATACCGTGTAGTCGTTGATGGGTCTGACGTAGGGTCCCAAAAAGCATGTGGAGCTAACACAGTTGGGGGCCCGCTATCCACAAGAATCAAAGTTGAAAAGCTATCTTATCTTGCAGAATGCCAAGTTGGGCTCGGGATGCTTAGGCCCTCTCAATTACAAACAATTGAATTTGAACTAATAGCATGACAAGTTCACAGCATGGGATGTGTGTTTTACAACGGCTCATAACTTCAAAAAAAATAATCTACACTGACATGGACTTACCTCATATAACCAGATAACTCTAACCAGATCGCAATGGCTGTAAGTACCTTGCGTGAGTACCTGTATGGTTGCCCCAACAAGCTTTAGAAAGGCCGCTCTCCCAGATTTTGCTGCGACTATGCCGAGCGATACGCGCAGCCCTGGCGTTTTTTGTTGTGTGTGTTTGCGGGGGGGGGGGCATTGTTCTACAAGCTGAAGTGAATTTAGGCGTTTTTATCTACAATTCGTTTATATGCCCGCGTACGTCTGTGTGCTCTGGGGGTCATCTTCCAGACGTTGGGTATACAAACATGAATATGAGGCGAAGAAGGTTTGATTGAAGTCCCTCTATCTTTGACTGAAGTCCCTCTATCTCTTTATGGTGGTGGTGGTAGTGGCGGTGGTGGTGATGGTGAGGATAATACCCATACAGTTGCGTATATTTACAACGTATGAACGGCCATGAAGTGGACGAGGCGTCTGAAGCTAAAATACCCACCCTTCATAGCCTAATTTTGTAATGTCCAAGGGCTCTAATTTATTGTTCAGTCCATAACCAAATTTTTGGTCATTATCAAAGAACCTCTTTAAACCTGGAGTGTAATCTTGGTAAGCAGATTAATTAATGAACTGCGACATTGATTTATTTAAACGTTATTTGTTGCCGCTGCCAACGGGGCTTGACATAGTCGCTATAAAACGCGCAGCTTTTGGTTACATTTTTAACGCTGAAGTGCTAATAAACAAACCCGTTGCGCGAATCGGAACATTTCAAGCTTTTACCTTCAATTCAGTTTCTTCCTGAATGAAATCAATTTTTTTTTGAGGAGATGAAGTTTCCATACCGGCACCTATCATTTCGTCTAGCATAAGAAAACTAACATTTTTAGGGCACTGCGGAACAGAGCTGACATCTTCATAAACCACAATTTTTTTTCGATTGAGGCTTTGTTTTAGAGCCACTCCGCAATATTAAAATGCAGAAAAACTTCACGACTGAGCCCGAAATTATGAGTGAAGATAATACAGCCAGGCTATCATATGCCAACAATCCTTCCGAAATTATTCTTGTGTGTTCAAAATTTAGAACATCCTTGTTCATCAAAAACAATTGAATTTTTACTATTTTTTGGAAGAACTACCTAGACTACAATAACATTATCACGTGTCATGACAAACATCGAGGTAATAAACAACAAAATTTTCAGTCTTATTTAAACGTGCATCAAGAACCATACGCATTTTGATATCAGTACAAAGACGCTAGCTACTACGGACCAGCTAAAACATTTTAGATTAACGATTAAACCATTAGCACCGTCATTGCAAGAAAGTGAGTGAAAAAGTAAAATCGCAGTGAACAAGATGTAGAACAGCCACACTTGTAGGGCATAGCAGAACAAGTTGAATGCACGTGCAAGCACTCATTTAAATTTCGCTATAATTCTAGTTCGCATTTTTTATCCCGATCGCACCATAAAATAAACAGGTCACGCAATGTAGCGGCGTAATCTAGCGCTGAGTTAGCGCAATAGGTGCAGGCAACGTGCACATGCCGAAGAAGCAGCAAATTTTCCAGCGCATCGCCAGAAGACACGGCCTGCTCGTCGGTTCCAGTTTCACGAGCACGCATAGCTCCTGGTTCCTCTGGTAGAAATGCCTGTACTCCGTTCGGCCCGAGAACTCCTCCAGGGCCTTGCGGGCTGACCTGGTGTACAGCTGCCACACAGCACAGCTCTCCTCTTTCTGCAGCGAAATTCAGCATTAAGTTTCGCTCAGGTTGTCCAAGTGGAGCCAGTTGCATACATCTACTTAATCGTCACTTAAATAACAATAATATCTCGGGTTTTACGTCTTAAAACCATAATATTATTATGAGAAACGCCTTTGTTATCTGGGGTTTTACGGGGTTCTCTGTTATCTGGGGTTTTTATATTATCTGGGGTTTTACGTCCCTTTGTGAAGGGCTCCGGAAGTTAGGGACGTTTCGTGTCTTTAACCTGCAATGACGTCGCAACCACCACCATTTCGCCTCCACCGAAATGCGACTACCCAAGCCGGGTTCGAACTCATGGCTTCGGGTCAGCAGCAGAGCACCATAGCCACTGATCCACCACGGTGGACGACCATCCCCAGCTAACCTTTGAGCAATGCAGGGTGAAGCCCTGTACCAAGTAATGATTATGTGGTTTGATGGTGCAAGATCATGATATGATTATTAGAAACGCCACGGTGGATTGGGTCCGGCAACTTTGCCCACTCGGGATCTTTAACGTGCACGTAACTCTAAGCCCACGGGCTTTGAACATTTTAGGATCTAAGCACACGGGGCTACTTTCGGACAATTGACAGTCACTCATCGCTCGGAACAAATGTAGCTCACTGATAAAGGCACTAACGATACGGCAACATAACTTTGGCGATGTTTTATTGCGGTTCTTTTGTATTTTGATCTTTAAGTCAAAGTAAGTATACTGAATACGCTGTCGATATCAATGCGGGTTTTCATGCGCCTGTTATATGGTCTTCTTTGTCTCGTGTTAATTTCTGGCTCCTTTTCTTTGTCGTGAATTGCCAACACTCTGAGAGTGTACACTTCAAGCCTGAACGTGCGCACGGTAATGGAGGCCGCCACCCCTAGTCACCCAAATAAGGCGCTACGTCTGATCAATAATTTTGTTTAATTTGACCTGCTTTATAGTGTTGAATGTGCAGAGCCATGCACATTTTCTACAATGACGCTCTTTTCGTCTGCATGTTGCACTAAAAAAACTGTTCACTACCCTCAATTGCAATCACCCCCCCCCCCTCTATAAGTAACATACAAAACACAAGGCATTGCGAGATACATTCAATCACTCAATTTTCGGTTTCTCTTCCTCAGCTGCGGTGAAGCTTCATCACACCTAAAGATGAATTTTGCTCACGCCTATGCTTCAATAATTTTCAACGTACATATTCTAGTACGCTCTAAAACACTAAACCAGCTCTCAGGAGCACCGAAGGAAGCCAAATGAAGAATAGCCAATAAAAGAACGTGCCTGCAGATACGTTAGCAGTCCCACCAGGGCATAGATTGACACCATACGCCGCACTGTCAGCGCCACCATGTCATCCAGGAATTTCGCCCTGCTGTTCACGTTCAGGACCGTGTGGTTCTGTAGCAGCTGATGTGTCAGGAGGGCCACGTTGTCTGCGTCATACTGGACGCGGAAGTACGACACCGTGGCCACGTTTACAAGGAACCACGAGGAGCCGATATCTCGCGCCAATCTGCAAGATGCAATGCGAATATGACCTAGAAATATGAAACAGTGCACGTGCTCATATAAGGTACCACCAATCCTGACGATTGATATTTATGTTTTCCCGTCTACCTTGCGTATCTGAACCAATTTTACGTTCACCGTAAAACAAAAGACTAGTAAGAGCAGCACTAAAATCGGGCACACGCATAGCCCCATCTGGCCCACCTCCACGTGTGTGCCTGTTGCTGGCTCTATTCTCTGCACAACTACGCCATGAAGCATCCCATTGTGCCTCAACAGTTCGTTTTAAAAAAGTGCAATACATTCAAAGCTGCGAATTCATGTACACCTGGCTTGGTGCGTTCATTTATTTTGTAAACCACTAGTGAATTGCACTTCCGCCATTCCACAACTTGACGCTCAGTGGATTTTGTGGCCGACTTTTGCTTTTTTTTCATGTCTTCTCTTAGAGGACCGCTCACGGATCAGGGCTCTATACACGGTCTTCTCCTACCGTCTCCCACTCCTTTACTCTCATCTCAAACTTCATTTCTCTATCTCTTTTCAACCCTCCTTATCGCTTCCCTTGTGAACTACTGCTGAGGTGTCGCACTTTGATACAGACAGTTGCGGCGCTCACTTTTCATTTTTTTTTCCTTTTTATGAATCACTTCACACCACCTCCCCCGTTCCACAGCCATATTGTCACGCTCACTTGTGCCCCAGCTCGCTCTACAAGCAAGGGACACTTCGCAATACCGCGATAGCGGTAAGTACGGTCGTGGATAGCCGGACATTGTGAGCACGTGGTTTCTATGCGTACATGGTCGACACTTCCAGCGTTTTCTCTGGTACCAGGGTTAGTTCTAAAATAAGCTTCACTCCTGCTCAGATCTGTCGTATGAGCAATCAGATCAGAAAATTCCGAAGTGATCACAATGCCTCCCGTGCATTTCGGCACGGCCTGTGCCGGGCGTTATTAGCACGTGTAGCGTTCACTCGTAAACAATTGAGCCCTCGTGGCATTATAAAAGTACAGGTACTCTACATGCAACCAGACGTTATTCTATTTAACAAATGCAAAGTTGTAACTCTACATTCGTATGCTAAATTACCTATTTTGAGATGTCAACCCAATTCATCGGCATCTCACGATAAAATGATTGCCGCAGTGCATCACTCTACCAGACTCTGTGCCCATTTAAACCCTACATTTATCGTAGCCGTTCGCCTCAACAACATTACCGAATAACGCGTTACTTCACCGTCTCCAGTGATACAGAAAAGATGCCAGCGCAAACACTAGAGATGGCGCGTCGGGTGCTCACTTGTATCGCTGGATGGTGCCCCTGAACCAGAAGGCGCCCTCCTCGGGAACGCGGATTCCTCCCTGCACGTTCAGTACGAACGGCACCGGCCACACGAGCGTGTAGTTGCACTTCGTGTCCTCGAAGCATGGCCAACCCTGCGGGTGCAAATCCATTCTCGGTCAGGGTACTCTTCGCGCAGTCACGGACTCTCTTCTCAGACCAGTGTAATCTGTGGGTTGAAACAACAGTGGACATCACGTTATATTGCCGTCAAACAGACAATACGCACAGGCACGCGTAAATTGCATAAAAGACTGCGCTATTCTAATCACATGCTTTGGCCGAAAATAATCGCTTGTGCTTGTCGTTGAGTGTTCCTTTACTTTGTGTGTGTGTGTTATTTGCGGCCAAAGCATGTCATTAGGCAAGTACCAAGTAGGCCAACAATCAGTATTGTTACTACGCTATCATAGCGCTTCGCAGCCTTTCTCGTGCATGAAAATACTATCAGTGATGCCTGTTTTGCAGTACAGCCGGTAACGAACGCCCTTTAGGTGGCTGCCATCACAATAATCTAATGTTACGCATCTTAACCTGCTTTAGGAGCGATGCCATAAGGGAGTGTTTTATACCGGTTTCGCAAACATAAAGATAAAAAGCACAGTACTTAGCATTGAAATCGTACTACGGGTGCGCTTTTGTTCTGTCTGCAGGCATGAATTCACCACCGTAGCCCATAAAAAAAGGTATAACCTCCTACTCAAGAGTTAAGTATCACTGCAACCGATTCACCAATGGCACACATATGCACAGGGAGAGGCCTCCAATTGGAGGTGATTATCTTGTTAGTGCGTTCAGTGTGCACGACCACATAGACATTCCTATTATTACACTATAGGCGCCAGTGTCAATGGGAGCTGCAACACATGGCACTTCAGCCAGCAAGGCAATTATGGGCGGTACACGGCTTTGCATGTTTCGTTCTTTCGAATCCATTTGGCTCCGTGAGACCTAATGTTGCCCTAATACAACTAGAAGAAGTTCAACACATTTCTATCGGTTCTCCTAAACCTTTTTAGGCTCATCAATTCATAGCGGCTCACGAAGTCCACAAATGTATTCAATCATTTTATCCGAAACAAACTCTAAAACGCAACAATAAACGAAGACACCAGTGTGTTCGCAGCCGCTGGCAAGAAGATTAGAAACATCTGCGTACTGCCCACCATTTTCATGGTTGCTGAATGGTCGCAGCACCAGAGTTCTCTCTACAAAATATGGTAGGAAACGCTGCGCACGTTATCACTCATTGACCATGCCACCCCCATATTGTGCTGGACCGGTGAACGTGGACACACGTGTACGTGCGTTGTTCTCTCGCGATGTGCGGTCAAGCTGGTTTATTGCATCTCTACTTCCTACGATTCAATATGGCGGATCTGTCAGACACATCGCCGCCCTGTCCAGGAGAACGGTGACATCGAGGCACTGTATGGCGAGATGTAAACCGCGACTTGACGAGAACGTGAAGTTTTGGCACGCACTACCTCTATACCTTGGCCCAGGTACCGGTTTCTCTTTGCGTACCTGCTTCAAGACAAGCCCGGGTCCACGGTGGTTGTTCACACGGAGCACACTAACCACGGGATAACCTCCGTGATCGAACCACGAGTCCATGTTGTGGGAGAGCAACCCCGAAAGATCCAGTGTGCGCCAAAGCGCCACGTCGTCGGCCACTCCGTATTTGTTCTCCTTCATGTAGCGCCTGATTCCCGAGCGTATCCTGCACGCGAAACAACAAGGACGAGTGTGCGCGTCGGTGCAACACTCGACGCTTTGAGACATAGTTGTCCCCACATAACAGAAACTAGTAGACCCGGGGTTCTCGGACTGGGTACCGTGGAAACCAGTGACGTGGCCACGGGTTGGCAAGAGCCCGTGCTCCCTTCCCCCAAAATTTTTACGCCATGGAACACTGAGCACCGAATAAACATTTGCCTTCCCCCACCACCACCACCCACCTTCAGATCAAGGAGTTTGCCATCATCTTCGAAGATATTTCTGCTGACGCCCCTGGTTTGATACAGGCGTCACGTGATGGACACCTTTCGGTTGCGCGAGTGGCCAAAACGGATGCAACCCATTACCCTTTTACATCAGTTATCAATTTACTTATTTAGTAAAATCAGTAAGTTTGCACTGCATTTTGCATCTACGAATCGGCCGCACAACGCATCTGGGCATTGGGTACCTGATGATAGCGAGAGATACCCGTGCTAGCAGGACTATAGACTCGTTGATTAGTACGCACCACGAAACTTGCAGGATTTGTGAATTCAATTTGCATGAAGCATGCAGTGTGGTCGGCAGGCGCTTTACTCGACTCGTGGAGTGAGCTTGGAGAAATCGCGTCTGCGTATTATGGAGAGCTCTGCACCAACGACGATGGCCTTCAGTATTGAAAAAGAAAGAACAGGCCACCGCGGGTAGTGTGAGTACTATGGCTGCACGCTTCGTAAAACGTTATCACCGACCCTCATCGCTTTCCCACTCTTATCTTCTATTGTCTTCATGCTGAAGAAGTTAGGGGTTCCACGTCACTCTGAAAGCCATTAGGGTTCCTTAATTCCAGGAAGCTTAAGGACATCTGTACTTAACTGCTAGACTTGTGTGCGTTGACGTAATCTTGTGCGAAACGCGGACTGATAAAACAATGCCGGTGACAATGTAGGGTGGCTTCAGTTGAGTTGAACAAACTTTATTTACCCAACGTTTCTGACCGGGGCTAGGCCTCCAAAGACCTACCGTTCGATAAACATCTATCAAGGTCCTTCGTGATAGCCCTGGCCCACTGGCAATGTTATCATACAGAACACACCATGTGAAGCGAGGCGTCAGTGTTTTCGCTTGGAGTGAATGTGGAACCTATATTCGTAACTGAATATTAGTCACACTTTCGTCGCTAGAGTGAAGCAATGAATGCGATAGCAGAAACTCGGAATGTTACACTTACAACGACAAGCAGATCAAAACATGCAGCGTGTTGCGAATGCACGCACAAAAACAACACACACAGGACGAGGGCGAAGTAAGATCATTTATAGATGGGCACTCCAGGTACTGTTCAAACGCGCCAAACGTAATTACAGGTACAGATGAGTGAAAATTAACAAGTGTCCCAGTTATTACATCGTTGTGTCTGAAAAGCGTGCTCTTTTCACAAACGGGGCCCGTGCAGCGAATGAAGTGACCTTTGTGCGCCCGTTGCCTACAACGCAATCGTTCTGGTGAAAGCCCTAGGCGTACAATTCTACTGCCTCGAGAGATAAGCGGGCACACGCACAATCATCTACAACCTTCCCCCCACCTCCTCCGCGGGGCAAACTGTACGTGGTAGATGAGTTCAAGAGCGGGTGTCACCGCGTCGTGACAAGTGGGGTGCCGAGCGCGCTATTTGCGCCATCTATGTGGTAATGCTGAAGATACGCTGATATTTCCCCCAAGATCGGAACCGGTGAATTTAAGGTGAATGACGCAGGCAGCAAAACCGTCCGAGAGTGTCTATATAATTGCTATCGCAATGAGAAGAAGCAACCAGCGAAAAACAACCCGTATAAAGTGAAGAGGCTGGTGGTTTCTTCCTATTAATATGAAGGAAGTCGCCAAGAAAGCTACTTACGTTACTGAATTTCTATCGCAATTAAATAAATGCTGCAACAACAGCTAATAGCCAGCATAAGTCAACATTATCCTAAAGCTCCGTGATATTTTCCAAAGGCAACGAACTGTAGGCAACACCAACAATCATTAACCAATATATATTTATGAACTAAATTGACACCCATGAATAAGAGATATCTGTGCAGTCACACCGTACTGATGCCCGTTTTATCATTACCGTCATTTAGCAACCACCGGCAGACAAGATCACGCAAATAGGAGAGGATAACATGCCAGTAAATGCGGTAGTCAAGTTAGGCCCTTCATCGCACCCCTTCGCACAATGTAGGTGTGATAAACGCCGAAAAGGATCACCTTCCAAAACTAGAAGGACGCACACGCGCGTAAGCACACACGCTATTGTCTTCAAACCGCTAGCCTGCTATAGATTCTTGATGGAGTCCTCATCTGTGTCGCAAGGAAATCCAACATGCAAACTCCCTTTGGCTCCTACCTTTATTCTCATCTATCTCAAATTTTTGCTAGCGGCCAATGCCCTACGTTTTCCCTTACAACCAGACTTCTTCGAAATGAGCCCTTCAACACTATGGAGTTAAAACATTAGGCAGTATAAGCTGGCACCACCGCAGGCAGCATGGTTTCCTGTATGGGAGCATGGTGGTAGCATTGTGTGCTTCAAAAGTAATTAACCACACCACTATCATCAAACACGTTGTTGTATGTATCTGCTATAGCCATAGTATGGACACACTCCGTCAGCGATCCTACTTGCTCATGCGTATTTCGGTGCTCCAGTGCGACCTCGGCGAGCCACTACAGTACCCAGGCTCGCCATAGTGCGCAGAGCTCTGCAGAAAGATTACTTTCCGCGTACACTAGGCAGATTTTAGACGCTGGTGCAAGCTTACCCGACTCCTTCATTGGTATCGCGGCGCAAGCACTCAGCCCTGTGCGGCCATTAGCTGAACAGTACCTCAACGGAACCTTTGTGTCGCGTCAGGCCTGGCTTCTCCGCACTGTGGTGGAACATTTGACGTCATTTCGTACCACGTCATAACGCTTCGCGAGTGCCAGCACAAGGAAACCATACGCGCAACGCTGCGCTCTACGGGAGCGTACAGAGAGACACAATACACATTCAGTGACAACCTGAGCGTAAACGTAAGTTCCACCTGTTGGCGTCACTGTCCCACTCCATTCAATCGTATTTGCTCATTTTCACGGCATCTAGCTCCTTTAGCGTACTTGAGGTAGGGGATTTATTTATACAGGTAACGGACGCATGTTCCTATGTCTGGTTTTCGGTTTAAAACTCACACTACTGGGTAAATTTCAGCAATTAATAAAGATTATGGCATCGCTGTTTTGGAAAACTTGATATTTTAGTTCGGAACTACGAACTTTTAGGACTGTGCGTAGTACTCACATCACCCGCGAAAAAGTACTTGCGGGATGAACAGAAACCGGCTAGCGCCACACTCTTGTACACATAAATTGCACATGTGCCGCCGTTCTCCAGTGGCAGGCTAATATTCAATCATGCCTTGTAACCGACTAAATACAAATTCCATTCAATGTTACAACAATTACCCTAACTCAGAAAAAGCAGGACGGCTATGCCATGGCATCTTTAACAAAATAAGCTTTCTAAATACAACGTACGTCATGGGGCACAAGTCGGCCAGCATCGAGAAGATCAGCGTGGTTCGCAGAGCTCCACTGTCCGTGCCGTTGTCGTCACAGTCCATTGCATCGCGATAGCTCAGCAGCCGCATGCGGTCCTCGGTGTGACCGAAGCCCATCTGTTGAAGTACGTGGCGTCTGAACATGTACGCCAGGGACTCGGCAATCCACGCGTCCTTCAGCATGCTGCGTTCCAGCGGTACGCGACCAATCAAGACTAAGGCATGTCTGGGTCTTCCTAGGTGAACGATACTGTTAAGCACACTTGTTTCTCTACTGCAACGAGAGTGCAGGGGACAGCGACACCCTTGTACACCACTGCCCTGTAGCTGCTCCACAGACAGCCTCCTCCACAAGAGCCACGTTACACTCGGACAGTACTAAGGGCAAGCCGAGCCTGAAGTGCGCACGGAGACGTGTCAGTACGTGTTCGAAGATTCTCGTCTACTTTGTACGCAACGTGAAAAGCCACGAAGAGGCTCCCGTGGTCGCGTACGGCACCTCGATGTGTTCGCCTTTGTCGCTGCGGTGAGCAGACGCAGCTTTCCGCGGACGTCATCTTGGCCAGCACATACCCCATTACTGGCACTGCCCATCATTTAGCGATGAAGCACCCCTAAGCGAAATCTTAGAAACTGGGCTCAGTTTTTTTTCCTTTGTGATGACAGGGCTTGCGCATACATTCTTTGTAACAAATAGCCATATTATTATTACCAGAAAATCCTAAGCAGGCGCCCCTATTACTGTGAAAAAAAGTAAGACAAAATTTTGATGGGCGAACGGGAATAGGGGGCAGGGCTTGCTCTGCTCAAGATGATCCCCTCCGTACTTTTTCTGGGGTCAGAACACCTTTGTTGCATGCGCAAAGTCATAGCAACGCGTATTTTTTTTTTTTGTTATTCGCAATAATGGTGATCACTTAAGGCCCCCTGATGTTGCATTCAAAAGAATGTTTTTTTCCCAGCTTCACCCCGGCAAACCGGAGACCATTGAAGGTTGTTTGTGATAAGCCCATCATCACTTCATTAAATTCATTGTGGAGCTCATTTTATTCCATAGCGAAATTCTGCTAGGATATGCGAAGACGAACACACTTGCTGGTCGGCGCATATCTTATCCCCACACTCTTGCGCAGAATCTATTACGAAATTCTGACACCAAAACAACAGCGCCTAAGTGTTTAGACTTTGCCGTCTTAGAACGCATGCTCTGGCAGCGCCCTGCGTTACGGCTTGACAAAGACGATACATGGTTCAAGATGGCTGCTGCGCTACGCATCCCTGATATAGAAGCACAACTATAGGCAGTCCAACTGACCCGTTACGTGGGGTATAGGCTAGGCCTATCTGTCCCGATGTGAGAGTGGCACGCTACGTGGTGACACCCTAAAAACCTTCAATAAAGTTATTTCATTCAATACGACTGAAGCAATGGGAGGAGCGCTGATGTGGAACTTCACCTACCCGTAATAACCTCTCGCCAGTGGCGTAGCGATGGGGGTGGCACACCAGGTCACGCCCCCCCCCCCTCAAACTTCTTGCCAAGGCTTACCGTACATGGCGCCAAATTACAGTCGCCTACATCGGCCAGCCCAACCCCCTCTTCAGATAAGAGAGGTAAGTAACCCTCTCTTCCCCTCTCTCCCGAAAAAAATGTTCCCTGTGCCCCAGCTCTGTGCACTGTTATAGTTTTTACGGTCATACTTCAAGTAGGACAGTGAGTGATTCGGCTCACCGGGGCGTGGCATACGATAGGAAAAAACATCGAAGTATGCGCTGGACAACCGTGACGACCCAGCTCTCTCGCTCCCAGATGTCGAAGGCTTCAAACAAACTCTGCCGGAGGCCGACGAAGCCGGCACCGGAAACGTCCATCTCCAGCATGTCGGGTGCCACCACCAGGTCGATCACCTGCAGACTGCTCCTCCATGTTTCAATCTGGTCCTCGAGGAGGCTCACCACTTTCTCGATGGTCTTCAGCACCAAAGGCCGGTAGGGAGAGAATCTGCACGGGATGTCACGTTTACAACGGAGCTGTCAGGCTATCTTCTGGGCCCGATCATGTCCCCGTACAAAACCACCCTAGTAAAAAATGGCTACGGCTTAGCTCAGCCAGGAACGTCAAAGCACCCCTGGTTGTCAACATTTTCGTAGAACTTAATTACGGCGTCACTCATATTCGTATCGTGGTCTTTGGACGTTAGGCCCCTGACCGCCGGTTGCACAAACAAAACCTTGTTCGCTTGGTTATGCTTAGTTATACTTTTTTACCCTCGTAGCCCAAGCAAAATTTGCTGCCCGACGTATATGGCTATTCGCCTTTTTTGCACAATTTTAAGATTACAATAACAGCAGCACGTGTTGCTTCCCAATAAACTTTTGCACACTTCAGTTATAACTTTCTGACACCGAAGTGGGAATCTTGTTTTTTGAAGCTCTGCTTGAGTAAGGAAAAAAAAATTTCCGCGTTCAGGTAAATCGATCGCGCTCATAGTTGAAACACAAGCTCTTTTAACGTTGTGTGACATTGAAGAATATATTTAGAAAATCTTTGGCCAGTTGCAAATCTTTGGCCAGCTACTCGCTGATGCTTTTGTTCGCTACCAATGCTACTAAGCCACGCCAGAACGCAAAAACGAAGGCCATCTAGGACTTGCGTTTTTGCATATCGAAATGAAATGTTCTGTATTGCGTGCACTCACTGCCGTCATTTTGCCAGTGTGCGAAGCCGTCCACGCAGTCGAACGCGACACGTCTCTTTGACCAAACACTGCAAAAGTGTCAGGAAAAGCATGGCTACTAAAACTTGCGTTATAGCCAATGACTTTCGGCGGTAACGCTGCTAGTTTGACGGTAATTCACAGGTAGAGAAAGAAGACTGGCGACTGTGATGCGGGTTCTTGTTGCTGATTTGTTTCTCCTGGTTGAGCCCCGGAGAGTTTTTCTAATAAGGACAAAGCCGTTTGCTTAACAAACAACACCTAAACATTTACTGCAGAACTGAAGCAAAACTCAAACACAAACTACAAGAAATGAGTAGCTGGCTAAAAGCGGGATTTAGAAGGAAAACAAACATCTAAAGTCCCGAAACTGCCGACGGAAAGTCACAGCTACATGATGCAGTTCTGACGCGGTGATTCGGCGGTGCAGGGAAGAGAGCAAGTTCGATCTCACCAAAACGTTGCTGCTGTAATGGTGGCGACGGCGTGTACCGATGCTCGCTGGCGGCGACGATGGAACGGGACTCGCTCGGTGATGCCTGTGGCGGCCCAGATTCGCCCGATGAGGTGGCTGGTTGCAAGGCTCAGGCCCGTGACCCGAACTGCCGTTGCTGCACCCGCACCGGAATCTGCAGGCCTTGGTCTCGACCGTTGAGGCAGCTCGCCGTCCTTGGAAGGCGTTGTCCGGAGGTCCAGACCGGGTGAAGTCCAGAAGGCTCAGGTCTGCCACCCGACTGCCTGTCTTCAGCTCCCAGCTGTGACCTTCCTCTTGCCTCGTTCACCTCGAACTCATCGTGCTCACATGTTTTCTCGGACAAATAGCAGTTACGCTATCCTGTGAACTAGAATCCCCTCTCTCTCTGAGTGAGATATACGTATGGTCTAGGACCATTGACGTGGTGCCTGCTGCTACCTCTGTCGGTACAAAACAATCAGTGGCCACTATATCAGAGCCTTCATGGCATTCGCTGCCATCTTCCAATGACGTTCTAGCGCTCCTTCCATGGAGCTATTGAGAGGTAGCCCTACCCCTCCCGAAATGTGCTCGGCCTCTGCGACGTTCTGATACACACCTCATTCTGAATGGAGCGTCTTTGTTCCCTGCTATCGAAGCTTTGCTCCACAACATTTTCCACAGCTTCTAGGTCGCCCATATCCAGGCGCTCTTCTTCATAGGTGCTTGGCCTCTCAGAGGTCCCCAAGCAGCTAACGGAAGTAATATGTTCCCAGCCAGAGGAGCTTTCCGTCGCTTCAACAAACTCCTCATGACTCCTGCCTTCTTGGCTGTCCACCTCTCTGCCTTCCTCTATCTGAGCTTCTCGCTCCGAAGTAAGGCTGTCGCGAGGCTCGAGGCCAACCTTGCAGGAATCGACTTCCCTCCAGCAAACGCTGCTATCGGAGCAAACATTCACCGCTTGCTCGACCTTCTGCATCGCCAGCTGCCCCCTTTTCGCCATCGCAAGCTCGAGTCGCCGCTCGAAGTCCACCCTCTCTAATTGGAGCTGCTGCTTCAGTATGCGTGTCTGACGCTCTAGCAACACTTTATTTTCCACGCGTTACGCGCTCTAGCTCCTCCTTCTTAGCTCTAAGCACCAATTCAAGCTTTTCCTTCGCCGCCTTTCGTTCTGCAGCCCGTTGCTCACGCTCCCTCTCCATCCGCTCCTCGTACCATACTCTAAACTCTGCTCCCGTCAGTCCCATTTTATCCGCCAACTCAATTAACTCCCACGTGTTCGTCATCGTGTTAACCGCGTCAAAAAATCTACTGGAAAAACAAACGACTTTGTCCTGTCGCGGACGCCAGTTTGTTTTTTTTTTTCCGTGACGCGCACTTTTCGAAGGCGCGCACTTTGAACGCGCACCACACATCACATACGCCCCCCTTTTATTCAAGTTTTTTTTTTTTTTAGAAAAAAAAAACTGCCGATGAGTGCGCGTTCTGCACTACGTCACAATTAAACCACATATTTGCACCACGCAGTTCAACACATCACCGGGCTACAGTTCGCTACATCGTCCAAATGTCCACACTTAAACTTTAGATTCACCCAATTGCATTTAAAAGTTCTGAAACCCGGAATAAACCTTTTTACTACAAAATCGACTATGGACAAAGCTACTTGTGTCCGCATCTAAAAGTCGAAGTCCAGAAAGAGCTACCGGTTTTCTAACCCTACACTCAGGTTATCGCGTCCCAAACCAGACGCACTGCCCTTCTCGCACGTTTCGAAAGTAACTGTGGCAAACATGCTTTTATGCACTTTCGCTGAAACGCGTGTCTGCGCCCCCGCCGGCCACATGAACGCTTACCGGTCACAGAGGAACAGGGCGCGGTCTCGAGCCGTCGGCGTCGACACGAAACGCACTGAGACACGAATGTCCAAATGCCACAATCTCTCACACAAATGCTTTCTTTTAGTTCACCATCTAATGAACACAAGCTCGGGGTGCCCTCAGCAAGCCCAAACGCTCCGACAAGCGTGTGAGGTTCCTGGATTCTTGAGAAGGGATGCCGTTGTGCTCGGTCATTATACAGCTCATCTTGAGTGGACTTAATTATAGGTTCAAAACCAATCACGTTCTCAGGTTCAAGACCCTGTCTGGCATTCTCCATACACAAACTGGCGTCCGCAGCGACAGGACAAAGCCGTTGGTTTGACACCTTCATTTATTGACGCGGTTGACATCATGTCGAATATGCGAGAGCTAATGGCCTTGGCGGATCGCATGGGAATTGATGGGGCGGATTTTAAAGCATGGTACGAGGAGAAGGAGGCACGAGCACGAGAGGAACGGGCTGCGGAACGAGAAGCTCGAAAGGAACAGTTGGAACGGGAGACGCAGGCCAAGAAGGAGCAGCTTGAGCTCGAGACGCGCGAAAAAGAAAAACAGCTCGAACTGGAGACACGCGCAAAGAAGGAGCAGCTGGAATTAGAGAACCAAAACCTGCAACTGCGTCTTAGACTTGCCGAAGCTGAGAATAGCCGTGTAGAGACAAGAACTGTTGACTCAGCACCAGGCTCAGCACAAGAAGGAGTGTTTCATGCAGCGTGAATCCTCATAAGTTGATACCGGGATTTAATGAAAGCCGGGACGACTTGGACGCCTATTTAAAAAGGTTCGAGAGAGTCGCCATCGGTCAAGAATGGCCTAGGGACAAATGGGCCACAGCTTTAAGTTTATGTTTGAGCGGAGAAGCCTTAAAGGTGTTTGGAAGACTTTCGCCGGAGGATTCACTCGATTATGATAAAGCCAAGTTGGCGTTGCTCCAGCGTTTCCGTTTTACGGCCGAAGGGTATCGGGAAAAGTTCCGACAAAGCAAGCCACAGGACGGCGAAACAGGCAAGCAGTACGCAACTAGGCTACTGAGTTTTTTCGATCGTTGGGTCGAGATGTCGAGGACCGGAAAGAATATTCGGCTCTTCGCAACTTGATAGTTACAGAACAGTTCTTAAGAAACTGTCATCACCGTTTGGCACTTTTCCTGCGAGAAAAGAACTTCAACAAGCTAGAGGACATGGCCGAGGCCTCAGATAACTTTTTAGAAGCTCAGAGGCAAGTCAACCTGTTAGTTTTCCGAGAAAAAAGTGGAATCTAAAAGCAATACGGAAAAAGTGGTAGTTACTCGGAGAGAGAGCAGTACGTTGTTTGTATGTGGCAAAATGGGTCACAGGGCATCGGAGTGCCGATCAAGGCCAAAACAACCTTTCTGTGGACACGTCGGAGACGGGAGAACGCAGGCTGGTGGCGACGCGTCCGGGAACTAGGGTCGACCTAGTCAAGCAGCTGGGCGCACAGCTCGGGCCCGGAGCCCGACGGCTGTAGCTCGCCTGCCGGAACCAAAGTCCGCAGGCCCTGGAAAGGAGTTCAGGACCGGATGGCCACGGTCCTTTGGAGCGGGAACCCGACAGCAGGAGGCCCCGGCCGGTGGAAGTCCTGTAGGCTCGGGTCCGGAACCCAACGGCCCATCTTCAGCGCCCGGTCCGGTGACGACCTTCCGCTTGCACTGCCTGCCTCGAATTCCCCTTGCTCTGGTCCCCCCAGGCTCCTGCTTCAGCTCTGGCCCCACTTGTCTCGTTCTCATTGGAGATACTCCTGTTTCGTGGTGTCAAGCCATTGGGCCTTGAAATCTCCGTGTTCGCTGCCCATTGGATGTTTTACCTTTTGTTTACTTCACGTCCTGCCACGCATCCTCGTGCTTGACGCTCTTTAACGTCGTCATTCTTGTTTAAGCAGCACCGCACGTGCACTCTGGTATTTCTCCTTTTGTTTTTTTTTTTTTTCCGTGACGCGCACTTTTCGAAGGCGCGCACTTTGAACGCGCACCACACATCACAGCGACATTATTCACGGAGTGTCCATTCTTCGTTTCAAGACCACACAGATTTAAATGGTGAAAGTTTCTCGACTAGGCCCTAATAAAGTTATCACTTTCGAAGTTCTCGATGGCGGATATATGCTGGTTAACACATCATCACCATCATCATTATTATAATCATAATCATCAGCCTGACCACGTCCACTGCAGGACAAAGGCCCCTCCCACGTTCCGCCAGTTAGCTCGGTCCTGTAGTGCTGCTGCCAATTTATGCCCGCAAACTTCTTAATCTCATCTGCCAACCTAACCTTCTGTCTCCCCCTAACCCGCTTGCCTTCTCTGGAAATCCAGTTATAGTAACCCTTAATAACCAGCGGTTATCCTGTCTACGCGCTACATGCCCGGCCCATGTCCATTTCCTCTTCTTGATTTCAACTATGATATCCTCAAATCCCGTTTGTTCAATAATCCACTCTGCTCTTTCTTGTCCCTTAAGGTTACACCTACCATTTTTCTTTCCAATGCTCGCTGTGTCATCCTCCATTTAAGCTTAACCCTCTTGGTTAAGTCTCCAGGTTCTTCTCTGTAGCTAACCACCGGCAAGATACAGCTGTTGTATACCTTCCTTTTGAGGGATAGTGGCAATCTACCTGTCATAATTTCCTGTCATGATCTGTCATAATCCACCTGTCAAATAGTGGCAATCTACCTGTCATAAACGGGAATTCGCCTAAGAAATTGGGTATATGAAGAAGTTGTGCATCCATCTCTTGTATCGCCAACGCCCAGCTTGGTCTGCTCGTGCCTCTGATCGTTGCGGTGCCTCTGAACGGTTCTTCACGCTGCCTCGCCTTTTACAAGTATCCCGTCCTCCGATAGCCAATTAACCTTATTACATTTGTCGGAGGGTGCTGTTCGTCTCCGTCGCCACATCCTCCGATAAGTCTCGTGGCAGGTACATCCTATTACTCAGCACTGGTTAACAAAAAAATAAAGGCAACAGTTTTCAAAACAAATGGCTGTGAATCGGGGGTCGCGAGCTGAAGACCCCTAGTGCGCACAAAGAGAGGAAAGTCGTCTACGAAAAGACTTCGAAACAATAGAAATACGCAGATCTACGAAAGGTACGAATGCTGGCTGTCAGCGCCAGTTTTGAGCGCCTCTAGAGTTCGGGCTGTCGTGTCTGTGACTCGTCTGTGGCTTAACTCAAACCCGCCTGCACTGAGAGTCAAGGTATAAACAACCTAATATCCCGTAGCTAAAGCATAGCAATGACTTACCGACAACATTGAAGCAATCAGATTAGCCTTCATAATCGCCTAATTTCACTCATGCCTGACTTCACTCAGTGGAGTACTCTTTTTTTCATTTGTCGATTTACAGAGGCGACACGACGACGGGCAACATATTGTAATGCCCTTACTTGTAGGCTTGTGAGTCTCTCTGAATAGGCAGAAAAATGGGTACCTTTGATCTCACTGCTCTAATTGTGTGCTTTAATTATAAAATTATCAGCACTACGCTATCAGCATCCCCTTATATAACTCACCAGCTCCTTTATGCGTTCACTTAATACTACTTGAAAGAGAAAGGCACCATCCTTTTTCTTCTCAGTCAATGCAGTGATTCTGCCCTGCCATGATTCGAAGGCTATTCTTCAGTTGGCATAGTTTTGCATTGCTTCAAATATGGGAGGCACTTCACCTGATTTCGCATTGTCTCAGTGATCAGACTGCATTTGATAAAGTTAAGGGGTTATATGACGACGTCATCACGAGAATCGACGTCATGATTATGTCTCATGCTTTGGAAATATGACGTCATCGCGACGTCATATGGTAACGTCATCAACTGGTGATGATGTTTGCCTCACTCAACCATGACGCCGCGAGACGCCAAGTGTCACAGGCTTGGGACGCCTGCAGTTGAATTTCGCATTTGGTGAGACATATAAGGTTTTCGAATCACCATTTCTGCAAACGACACTTTTACATTTCAAGGCGACTCAAAAAATATTAGACTTGATTAATACTCAATGTCACTTCGAAAGTCTTATCAGGCCCCTATGCCATGCCAACAAAGTTATCACGTAATAGTAGTAGTATTTCGTTTTACCTTCTACTAATTTTAATTGGAACAGAAACACGCATACTTACGAAGTGGGGACCACAGGTTCATCCTGCCACTCTTGTCGACGCTGAAATTGGTGAAGATGGCAGACAGGAGGTACGCCGACATGGGTTCCGTTCTGCAGAAAAAAAATAGTGTTTCGGAAAATAGGGCTGTTTTATTCGTAGCCAGGCCTGAGTGATGAAAAAGACAAGGAAGAAGACGTGAGAGAAGATAACACCTAATTAAAACAAGAGATAAAAGTGATGAGGCTGCCACATTCGCGAACAGTGACACAAAAGATAAAAAATTGTACTGTGCGTGTGGAAGCGCAACAAGCACGCTGCAATGGCTGTGCAAACCAGGAACAATAACTGCAAAAAATCATTGAAATATATTATTTATGCTTGTGTATGCACCTACTGGCATCCTGTAGTGAGTTTCACGTTAATATACAGGGTGCCCTAGCTATCTTTAGCCCGAGTTCAAAAATATGCCGACACACGGAATTCCCGCGCGACAAAATGCATGTCGCTAACTCTTGCCTGGAGATAGTCCGACTATTCTTTGTGTGTTCTAAAATATTGTTTAATTAGTCCTGTTTAAGTAACTAACTTTTCAAGGAACAAAAATAGATATAAAGTTTCAATGACAAAGTGTTAGATCAGTTTGCAAAACGTACGATTAGACAGTCTTGAACTTTGTATCTGTTAATTAATGTTTTTCTGCTAACTACACATGCCCATGAATTACCGAAAAAATACCACATGACAAACAAACAGGCGTGCCTACGCGCAGTGATTCTAGTACTCTCTAGCGCTGCGCGTACGAACGATACGCTTACCTCGCACCAGTTCATGACAGCGATAAACAGTCACAGTGGTTATCGATTTTGTGACCAATAGCAAAACGTGTTCATCACAAAGCCACCACCATCGTTGCGGCCCTATCGAGACAGCACAATTGGGCAATGCTACGGCCATTCATACGTAGAACATCAGAGAGCACTAGAATCATCGTGCGCACTGGCGCGTGAGCGGGTTTGTCATGTGGTATTTTTTTCGCGTTTTGTACGCATTTGTCGTTAGCAGAAAAAAAACTTATAAACAACAGATCTAAAGCTCGAAACTGTCTAATCGGACGTTTTGCAAACCGATCTACAACTTTCTTATTTAAATTTTCTATCCATTTTGGTTTCTTCAAAAGGTAACTAATTAAGAACACTATGTAGGCAATACTTTAAACGCAAAAAAATAGCCTGACTACCTCCAGGCAACGGTCCAGCAACATGCATTTGGTCGCGTCATGATTACAGGTGTCGGCATATTTTTTATACTATGGCGAAAGATAGCTAGGGCACCCTGTACATATTCCTTTAGGTCATTACTTTTGTATTATTCATGCATGAATCTGCTTCACGGTCATTACATTCTACCGCACTGAGAAATAAATACTCATCACAAGAGAAGCGAGAGTGAAATATGGTATTGCATTGTTCAAAATCCTTTTCATGATAATAAAAAGTCATTGAAATATCAAGTCTCGTTCAGAAATCACTCGAACTGTTTTGTACAGTAAAGACATGCTCCATTATGAATAAAAGCACACATTTACTTTTCATCATTGTTTCCTAGGTTAAATGCACGTTTGCCAGTCCATAAGTAGTGTCGTTTCCTCAATCCACCAGAATTTGACTTCAACACTCAACCACTGAAGGCCATAATCAAACAGTCATTGGTGACGTGGCGATTATTGAAAATCGTTTGCTCGGAAATTCAAATAGGCCCCGAAAATGCGAAAAGCGCCAGCAAAACTCTGAAAGCGACTCCACAAAAAAACCAAAACAAAATACGAGCCCAAATTCGCTAATAATCGCAGTGCCCGTGAACATAAGAAAGCTCGCTGTACAACTGAAATGGCACCCGAACAAGGGTCAACCCATTGTTAGCGGGTAACAGGTTGGACGTGGCGATGTACGGCCCGTGCCCTTATTATCTGGTCAAGTCAGAATTTCATGCCAGTACCCCTAATAAATGGTAAGACATAATGCAATCTTATCTCTCACAACTATCCACTCTTATCTAGATGTTATCTTGCATGGAGTCATGTGAAACAAAATGACCGCAATACCAGCTAATCATATCAATAATCTATGTCGTGTAATACCTTAGTAACACAATGAAGGCACCTTCAACGAAGCCTATCTTCCTGACATACTAACTCGCATGTAGTACTTCTAGTACCAGTAGCAGCTTACCTCGCGTGTAATACCCATAAAAGAAACCACAATGCCAGCTATCCCATCTTCCTAGCCAGTATTCTCGCACCGGCTACCTGCAGAAGGCATAGACTGTACTTCCAGCAAGTCCCTCTTTCTAGTATGCTTCATTTCTTATGTAGTTCTTGTGGAACATTCATCATGTATATTATCTTCATGTTGGGATTGTGAACGGCATTTTATGCTTGTCAGTGTGAATCTGCGCTTTTTTTGCTAAACAGTATCTTTTATACTGCTGTATAACCTGCTCAATACAATTTTTAATTCCTGTATGTTGTTTTGTCCGTTGTACTGCCCAACCCTCACCAAGTTCTGGCATTCAGACTCACAGTATTCTCCTAAATAAATCGCCCCGCCAACTGACCTTTTTCATAACATATTTCGAATGTAGTGCTTATGAAACGATTGACCACACCACCAGCTGAACAGTCTTCCTAAAAACAATCTCGCATGTGGTACCTGTGGAAGACATAAACAGTGCTGCCGTTGGACTCCTTCGTAGTATACTCGATACTCGCCGTGGAAGACGCATGCAAGTTTTCGTCGACCAGCAGGCGCACGTCGAAAGTCGTCTTCCATCCGGGATCTTTGAAGCACGGAAAGGTCACGAACGCGTCTAGTTTTCTGCACAGCCATGCCAAAGCGACGACAGTGTTAGCGTGTCAGGTCAAGTATTCGTTCTGTCTTTTTCTTTTTCAAAACGAAATTCCGTACTTGGGAAAGCTTTGGGAGTACAGACACGATTTGGAGACACCCCAAAAGAAATATTTCTCTTTTCCGCAGCGTGCACTACCAGTGCTCTTTTCACACCGGAGACGGACAACACGTAGAAAAGTGTCACTAATATTTTAAAGTTTTCATCACCAAGCATCTCCAAGCCTGGCCAAACTCCAAGCCAGGCCAAACAAAGGACATTATAACGGCAAGTGAACACAGTTACAAGTTTGTCAAATCTGCAACCTGTATGTGGCCTAAATCGTGGTGTCTCTGGACCACCATTCACTCATCGTTAACGTGAAACACGTGTGACTGATAGTAAGCTGACAGCTGTTAATATGTCACGAATCTAAGTTTTCCCGTTACGCCAGACTTGTGTTGAAACGTCACTGCGAGCCCGCCCATTTAATAGCTAGAACAATGTCCTATTTTTAAAGTAAAGCTATTAAAAATACATTCAATGCATTCTCAAGCACCATGGCATTCTGTAAGAAGTTCTTGACATCCACGTTTATACATAGATCAAGAATCCAAAAATAATTAGGATTTGTGTCAGTACTCTTGCAAATAGTCAGAGTGGAGAATAAAGAGAGAAGGACGAAGATGTTAACTGGTTTGAGTGTCCTTTTCTCGACAGTCCTAAATGTTGTCAAGTAGCCAGCCTCGCCTTCTTGCAAGACCTACCTTGTGACAAAACACCTACATACTGGCAATCCTATTGACGAAGAGGTACGCTGTGTGCTATCAAGAGCAAGACTAAAGCCCCAACACGAAAAGTTTTGCCCTTAGCGGACGTAGTTAAAGCACTAAGCATGACAACTCATGACCAGAATTGGGTGCAAGCGCGCGTAGCGCCCTCTTTCGTACATAACAGCGGTGGCCGACATTCACTTATTAGGAAATGGCCACGAAAAGCGATACGATGCAAAAAAGCTGGTTACCAAAAACTAATCTCGGCTATATGCAGGCTAGAGCCACTGGAACAATGTGGTAAAAATAGAGTATCGCACTATAAACTGCGAGTCTTCACAGAGTGCTTAGGATACTACAATGGTGTCAAATGTGTATCCAATGGACAGTGTTCAACTTTTCTGGGAAGCCACACGCTTCGTTGTGCGATTTTCCAATGGTACCAGAATGTTCCAACGCCTCCGCACACCGTAAAGCCGGGAGTCGTTTTTGGTAACTGGATATATTTGGCTCATGCGATTTTTTACATCTATTTTTCATTCAGTTATGGCAGGACACCGTTGCCGCCGCCCAGAGATGGCGCCAAGTACAGATGTCCTCAAATTGTAGGATTGTACATGAGCGCTCCAGAATATGTGTCTCAGTGCACCTACTGTACTGGTTTTGCAATAATCCACTTCGGCCTGAATAACCGATGTTAAAAAACGTGCAATGTTAAAGCTGATATTTTATCAATTCTATGAATACTGGACTGTAAATACCACTTCATAATAGGTTATATTAGAAATGACGTTTGCTGTTTCTGTACAATACGATATTCGATATGATCCATTTTTTACTCTGATTTTCATTGTACTTGGCCTCAAAACAAACTTTCCTTTTGCCCCTACTGAGATTTTGTGTGCTGTCAGCGTTGTGTCCTGTTTCTTCTGTGTCTTTCTTGTTGTTATTGCGCCGTTTTTTTATTATGATGCACACATCAGCTGCACGAAAAAAAATAACACCAGTGGCTAAAAAAAGTTGCTGCCGCGTGGTGCTAGTTCTAAAAGGCAAAATCATCTTGCAAGCTGTTAGCCCCTGTCGCCTAAACTATAATCAACGAAAGAAGAATTTTTAGCAAGGTGTACTTCTACTTGCTAGAGATACTACCAAATGCATTCAACACTCCACTAGGTCACGAAGAGCCTAAGAGGCACAAATTGCTCTCCTTAATGGCATTTTAGTAATTTTGACACATAATATAACAACTTACATCATATACAATACACTACACTTAAGAACAACATTATTGTCTCTCGCGCCTTCCTCGCGCAATAGTCTATTGCACTCACTACTTTGCGTATAAGATGGTAATAAGGTTATCAGCACAAATGTAAACGATTCAGACCGTATATGACGTTGCCTGGTGTGCTTGATTATCTCTCAACAAACATGAAACGACTTCCAGAAACTTACGTCAGAGCCCAGCGAGTAATTTCCTTCCGAGACGCTGGGCTGTGTGACATTTCATGATAGATAGCTCTTATTCAGAATATGCTCAGGAGGAGAAATTGCCGGCCGTTTAAGCCAGGCTACTCCGCCTGTTGCAACACCCACCCCCACCACCACATATTAACAAGTAAACTTTCACGAATATTTTTTTTTTTCGTTCGTGAATATAGTGCTTGCTCGTGGACAAGACATCGAAAGATAAACTCACCGGGGAAACATGAACAAAATGACCTGATCACCCACTCGCTTCAGGACCAGGCCATAGTCCTTGCGAAGACGCCCTTGAAACTGCACAGTGAGGTTGTACCTGCATTCGGTGCCACAGGCGCCTAAGGTATGCGCATTTCAAGTGGTATTCTCTTCCGAACTTGCGAGCTTCGCATAAAGACAGCTTCGTCCTAGTTCAGTTGTGGAACCAGAGTTCCTGCTACGAACTCGTTTAAGGAGATTCCCAAAAAGGCAATGGTGAAAACTATGAAAACACGCGGTATGGAAAGACAGCTAAACATCGACGTCATGCAATAAGCATTTTTCTTCTAGAGTACCTTCGCGTTTCTTAAAGCGAAAGCCTTCGATTCCTCATCAAAACGCCTAACTTGGCCGTTGGCGTGCGTGGCGCCACCCTGAGCGATGCGAAAAATCACCGTCACGTGACGACGTCGCCTTTGATGTCACTGTAACGTAACAAGTTTGTAAAACATGTGACGTCATCATAAGGCCCCCTATAAGTGTAGAATCGGTAAATCGACTGGTAGGCCCTAACGACCTTTGTCTTCGAGGCTCCTAATCATATGAAGATTCTGTAGTAATTATTCCTCGCTGGCTAGCCGAACTACCATTCGTTCATCTCATACGCTGTGTACGGGCAGAAGCTGCAACGTTTCCAGGCTAGCGTGCAACAATCTGACACCGTGGCCCGTGAACTGACAACTGGGCCACGCAAACATACACTGGTACCCACCACTCTTAGCTTTAATTCACCGCGATTCAGCAGCACCATCTGTGTCTCAAGACAGCCAGCAAGACTACATCTGAGGCGGTGTTGTAATTCACGAGCTGTTAACTTCATTGGAGTTTGTGGAGCGAATGGTTCTTTGGCTTCTCCGAAACTCGAAGACAAGAGCAATCCCCATTATACACCGTGTCGAAAGGCTGTGTTTTGTCGGCTACC
>NW_023609093.1:0-22327 GCF_013339725.1 Rhipicephalus microplus
CGAGGTTATAGGTAAACTGAAGGGGTGTTTTTGAGCGTGTCATGCAAAGATAAAGAGTTTTTTGTGCGTTCAGTACCAGACCATTGTCACTACACCAAACTAGTATCTTATTAAGACGTACATTCAGGTTATCTTGTTAGGGTTCAGGTTGCCTTGATATGCTTGTATATAGCTACACGCAAGCTACCTACAAACATAGAGCGACACACGATCGCTTATCTAGTTGACTGTCCACTAATACTAAATTTCCTCTCACGCGTCGCCATGCCTATTGGGCATGTCCAGGGAAAAGGGGATCCTGGTAGTTGAGCCAGCGTCGGCCTACTGGACCTTTAAAGTATCCCTAACACAAATTGCGGAAACTCGAGATGCTTGTGTTGTTTGAGACTCCAGCGTGTGGGGGCACTCCTGGCCTGGGAGTTGTTAGTGACGAGCGTTTCTGAGATATTTCACATTGGTTTTAAAGATAAGGTGCATGCCGCCCGTTCGAGTATTCTGGTGCACAATGGACGTTTTCTGTGGTTTGGCGTAGACCGGTGATCTCCTGTGAGCGTTGCAGAGGTCAAGCAAGTTCAGACATGGCCGGGCTAGTCTGCTAGCCCACGCTAAGCGGGCAGGTGCAGTCTGGCTTGGCCGTGGTTCTGAGCAACATTACTAGAATAGTCCTAGCAACTGTACCGAAGCATAGTGGCGCCAGCTCTGTGCCAGCGTGAAAGAAGACGTTGACGTCCGTGTGTGGCTCGTGCTTGCCGGGTTCCTGCCTGTACCAGCTTGTTGCGGCTAACGTTTCTGGAATAATAACCTGTGTTTTTACGCAACCTTGCTCGTTGCATTTGGTGGAAACGTGCTGGGTAACGTCCTGGAGCTCCGCAGCCGTAAGCTACCATCTCAGTCCACGATGACCGAGCGCGTCGATCCCCCACAAGGCTCTTCCACGCTGCCACCCGTCATGTGTTCTGGTGTACTTCGTCTGCGTGACCCACCAGTATACAACGGCACTGAAGATCAAGATGTCGAGGACTGGCTGGCAGAGTACGAGCATGCCAGCGCGATTAACAAGTGGGATGACCCTGCGAAGCTGATTCACGTCATCTTCTACTTGACGGATTTGGCCAACCTATGGTTCACCAACCACCAAGCCGACATCCCCACCTGGTCGGTTTTCAAAGAGGCCGTCACCTCGTTTTTCGGTCGTCCAGCCATGCGTAAGCTTCGCGCTGAACTGGGACTGCGGGGACGATTTCAGCGAAATGGTGAGAGCTTCACAAGCTACATTGAGGATGTGATCAGCCTCTGTAGGCGAGTTGATGACAGGATGACGGAGGCTGACAGAATAAAGAACATAATGAAAGGCATTGATGACGACGCTTTTCATATGCTTGTGGCCAAAGACCCACAGACCGTCACGGCCTTGATTCAGTTATGTCAAAGTTTCGATGAGCTGCGCAAGCAACGAGTTTCTACACGTCGCGCTAATACGCAGACAGCTGATATTTCGGCCTTGGAGTGCAAAAGCAGTGGCCCCGACTACAGCGTGTTAATGCCTCAAATTCAACAGTACATCCGGGAGGAAGTTGCTCGACAGCTCTCTCTTGTCGCCACCATCAACGAGACCCCCACAACACTGGACCACTCACTTCGCCGTGCTATTCAGACGCAAGTTGCCGAGGCTCTCCCTTCGCCCACATCCCCAATATCAGTGGCTGCACCGCTGACTTATGCAGAAGCCGTCCGCCGACCTTCTGCCCAACCGCCGCTCCCTTCATACAGTCCAGCCACCAACTACTACAGGTCACCAGTTTCAGTTTATCCGGTAAATCGGCCCATTCCACCACCTCGAGCACCTGCCAACTCTTGGCGTACTCCGGATAACCGGCCCATCTGCTACAACTGTGGTATTCCAGGACATGTCGCGCGCTACTGTCGTCGCCGTGGATTCTATTTTAATGATGTGCAGCATTCCGGCAACATACCTCGGCCATCAGAATCGCATGTGACACCTGATTCGCATGACCCCCGCTCACGTCGACCAGACTTCAGCCGACGTCGATCTCCTTCACCCCGTCTTCGGTCTCCTTCCCCCATGCTTCGCCGTTCCAACCACGCCCAGGAGGAAAACTGACAGTCGCAGTTCCTGAGGCAAGAGCTGCGCCACCGACGAAATTTCCAAGGCCTCATCTATCGCCCCCTAACGAGATTGCCGTGTTTGTGGACGGTTTCGCCACAACTGCTCTTGTCGACACAGGTGCCGCTATTTGTATAATCAGTGAAGTGTTATGCCGCAAACTGAACAAAGTGACGACTCCACTGGTTGAAATTTCTTTACGCACGGCGAGTTCGCAACACGTCCAACCTTCTGCCACATGCACTGCTCGTGTTGTGATTCAAGGAGTGCTTTACATCGTAGAATTTGTCGTCCTTCCGCATGCGTCTCATGAAATCATCCTGGGATGGAACTTTCTTTCCGCTAATCATGCGGTTGTCGACTGCGCTCGTGCTCAACTCGTTTTGTTTCCATTCAGCACGACATTCATAGATCTCCCTCGCTCACCCAAAAAGGTGATCGTCGCCGCTGACGTCGTCATTTCTGCTTTTTCGGTCACCGCGGTATCTCTTTTGTGCAACTCCGTTTCCGATTCAACTGCCCTATTTATGCCGTCACAAGAATGCGCTCGTCGCCGGAACCTTGTCGTCCCGTTTGCCGTCATAACACTTGCCGATGGCTCCAGTGCCGTGTACGTGTGCAATCCGTTCCCTTGTCCCGCTACCTTATTGCATGGCGAATGCATTGGGAGTCTTGACACTTATGATGACATCTTTCCTTTCGATGCCCGTTCTGATACGACACCGATGTCCGTGGATGCTGTCACAGCTGGCACCGCGCCCTCACTACCTGACGAAGACGTTCTGTTGCGCAGCGTAGACACCGGCCTTACGCAAGACCAGCGCAATCAGCTCATTCAACTACTTGACCGTTTCCGCGCCTCCTTCGACCACGGACAACCTCCCTTGGGACGCACGTCAGTTGTCGCTCACCATATCGACACCGGTCATCATACTCCACTTCGTCAGCGCCCCTACCGCGTCTCGCAGGCCGAGCGTGACGTCATCACTCAACACGTCGACGAGATGCTGCAACGTGGTGTTATTCAGCACTCACACAGTCCTTGGGCTTCGCCAGTGGTCCTCGTGCGAAAAAAGGATGGCTCCATCAGGTTTTGCGTGGATTATCGTCGACTAAACAACATCACACGCAAGGATGTTTATCCCCTGCCACGCATTGATGACGCCTTGGATTGCCTTCAAGGTGCGGAGTTTTTCTCTTCACTGGATCTGCGCTCTGGATATTGGCAAGTACCAATGGCTGAACCAGACCGTCCAAAAACGGCGTTTGTGACCCCTGACGGCTTATATGAATTTAATGTAATGCCCTTCGGTCTTTGCAATGCGCCTGCGACTTTTGAAAGAATGATGGACAGTGGCACTCAGGGGACTTAAATGGCACATCTGTCTTTGCTATTTAGACGACATAGTTGTATTCTCGGCGAATTTCGAAACTCATCTTTCCCGTCTGGAACAAGTTCTCCAGTGCCTTACGGCAGCAGGGTTGCAACTTAACTTCAAGAAATGTCGTTTTGGCGCCCGCAAACTCACAATTCTCGGCCACGTCGTTTCAAAAGAAGGAATATCGCCAGATCCTGCCAAACTGCGTGCCGTTGCTGAGTACCCCAAGCCTACTACCCTAAAGGAGCTTCGTAGTTTCATAGGCTTGTGTTCCTATTTTCGGCGTTTCATTCGCAATTTTGCCTCTATAATTGCCCCTCTGACTCAGCTTCTCTCCCGTAGCACGGACCTGTCTGGCTGGAATTCCCACTGCGATGAGGCATTCACGGCGCTACGCCGGCTACTCATCTCTCCGCCAGTTCTCCGCCACTTCGATCCCAATGCACCCACTGAAATTCACACGGATGCAAGCGGTGTCGGCCTCGGTGCCATTCTCGCTCAACGCAAGGATGGCTGCGACGAATACGTTGTCGCCTATGCCAGCCGTACACTAACGAAGGCAGAGTCCAACTATTCCGTCACGGAAAAGGAGTGCTTGGCTATCATTTGGGCTATAGGAAAATTTCGCACCTACCTTTACGGACGCCAGTTTGATGATGTCACAGATCACCATGCCTTATGCTGGTTAGCGTCCATGAAAAGATCCTACTGGCCGCCTCGCTCGTTGGGCTTTACGCCTTCAGGAATACGATATCCGTGTTGTTTATCGCTCAGGACGCAGACATTCAGACGCCGATGCACTATCCCGTTCTCCACTGCCTCCTGACCTTGCCTGCTTATCAACTGCCATTTGCGATTCGTCATCGTTGAGCATCACTGACATGCCATCCGAACAGCGCAAGGATCCCTGGATCAATTCTTTGCTCGACGTCCTCTCTCAAAGTTTCGTCAGAAACGACTTCACGCTCCCTCTCTCGTCAAGCAAGACACTTTGCTGTCCGTGAAGGCTTGTTGTATCGCCGCAATTACGTGACGGATGGCCGTAGGTGGCTCCTTGTCATCCCTCGTCATTTGCGTTCGGACATCTGCGCTGCCTTCACGATGACCCCCAGTGTGGCCACGCTGGAGTATTTAAGACTTACTCTCGCCTTCGTCTAAGATACTACTGGCGCGGCATGTATCGGCACGTTCGCCAGTACGTTCGGTCATGCACCACGTGTCAACGACGCAAGACGCCTTCTCACAGCACTGCTGGCCCTTTGCCAACCCTTACCCTGCCCAGCGAGACCATTCGACCGCGTCGGAATTGATATTTATGGTCCTCTACCCAACTCTCTTCGAGGCAACCGGTATATTATCGTCGCCGTGGATCATTTAACACGCTACGCTGAAACATCTGCGCTGCCTGCTACCACTGCGAAAGACGTTGCGTCCTTTCTTCTTCACCATCTCATTTTGCGACACGGTGCACCTCGTGAATTACTCAGTGACCGTGGACGCGTGTTTCTCTCGAACGCCGTCGACGAGCTACTCAAGGCATGTCGCACTGTCCATAGGAAATCCTCGGCATACCATCCCCAAACCAATGGCATGACAGAACGCTTAACCGTACCCTTGGAGATATGCTTGCCATGTACGCCTCTGACGACCACACTAATTGGGACAAGTGCTCCCTTTTGTCACGTACGCGTACAACTCTGCGCCACAAACAACCACTGGCTTTTCTCCTTTTCTTCCTTCTGTACGGACGTGAGCCATCATGCTCCATGGACACCATTCTCCCTTACAAGCCTGATGTTTCCGAAGCGACGCCTGTTTCCGAAGCAGCTGCTTATGCCGAAGAGTGTCGTCAACTCGCTCGCTCATTTACCGCACAAGACCAATGGCGCCAGAAAACTGACCACGATTCCTCTGCGTCTACTGTACACTATAACCCAGAATGCTGGTTTGGCTCTGGGTCCCGTCAACCCCTCCCGGTCTTTCCCCGAAGCTTTCGTCGAAATACCATGGCCCCTACCGTGTGGTGCGGCAAACATCTCCTGTCAACTATGAAGTTGAGCCCATTGATCCACCCTCGGACCAACGCTGCCGTGGGCGTGAAACAGTACACGTATCACGCCTCAAACCGTGCTATGACCCCCTTGTCGTGTCCTTTCCCTAGGTCGCCAGGTTGGCTCCTTTCTGCGCGGGGAGTAATTGTACCGAAGCATAGTGGCGCCAGCTCTGTGCCAGCGTGAAAGAAGACGTTGACGTCCGTGTGTGGCTCGTGCTTGCCGGTTTCCTGCCTGTACCAGCTTGTTGCGGCTAACGTTTCTGGAATAATAACCTGTGTTTTTACGCAACCTTGCTCGTTGCACAACGTTGGTTTCTAGAATGTTTGAGGGGCACCAGGATAGCTTGACTGGCCCCACGCGAGGACTATTCTTTGTCATCTCTCTCACTGTAATAGACCTCTCCCTGTTTGTCAACAGTGTGACGTCACTGCGGGCACCCCACCAACCATGCCTTCTCTAGGAGCAGGTGCTGGTTGACAAGAAAGTTCTGCCGGTGGCATCTTTCTGCATAGCAGAGCTGCGTGTCTGCATTCCTTTGACAGAAATTTTTACATTGGTATGTTCTAAAGCCACAGCTTTTGAAATAAGGGGGTCGTGGAAAGGTCACTCTTCATAGTGTGGAAATTTGCTCGTCGTAGGTGGATGGATGGAAGGAGAAAACTTATTTAGAGCACTCAGAGACGCGACTAACAAGCAGTGGGCTTTACCCACGTAGATGGCAGCCTTTAAAAAAATCTTATCTTTTTCGAACGCGAACGTTTTGAATGTACATGGTGACTGAGAAATATTTACACGGCGTGTTTGTAAACTTACTCACTTTCCATTCGTGGCATGTGCAATGTATTTCGAACGAGGTAGATCATTGGGGGTAGCATGGTTTTGAGCTGCTCTGCGC
Source organism: Rhipicephalus microplus (assembly GCF_013339725.1). NCBI lineage: Eukaryota > Metazoa > Arthropoda > Arachnida > Ixodida > Ixodidae > Rhipicephalus > Rhipicephalus microplus. The sequence goes on from NW_023609093.1 coordinate 6,454, forward strand.
AGCATCGCGGATAAGATTCTCACTTGTAGCAAAAGTCTGATCGGAGATGAAAAAAAAAAGCAACACGTCTTGCCGTGCGCTAGGCTAAGGCACAGTCCCTTAATACCGTTCTGGTCACGAAACTTCTCCGTCACTCTATGGAGAGCTTGATATGGTGCCAAGAGCGGCCGCTACGCGGCGCAAGCCGTCCTAGGGGGGCCATCGCCCCGCTGCGCCCGGCGGAACGCACTGGCCGCGGCGGCATCCCGAAGGCGTTGTGTGGAGGCAGCTCGCGGTTCTGCATCAGCGAAACGCGAACTTCATGTGCCAGTGCACCGTGCTCAAGGTGGACGGCATGAAAATTCGAATGAACAATGCCTAAGACGTGCTGTGTGACGGGTTGCAGCTCCGGATACCGAAGCACAAAGAAAAGGCGTCGCTCTTCTGTTTCCCAAGTAGCGCCGAACTCCGAGAGAAATGGAAGCGAGCTATACGGCGGTTGGAAGCTGGCGGTTTCAGCTTCGAAAGTAAGAACGTTCGGGTGTGCGAAAAGCATTTTGATGCTAGCGACGTTGTGAGAACCGACGAGCACATCGTGAACGGGGTGGTCGTGTCGCTTCAGCGAGAGAGACCGAGGCTTCGCATGAACGCCGTTCCAAGAATTTTTGACGTGCTCCCGGCGTACCTGACAAAGCCACAAACAAAATCGAGGGGCTATTTGAAAGTACCTAGCAGCCGTCTTCTTGCTCTCCTGAAAATTGTTGAAGAACATGTAGAGACGTACACGGTGCAAAACATTGCATGCGGTGACGTGTACGCGAGGATTGTTGAGGGTATTTTGCTCGACAGCCACACAGCGTCAGCAAGTGTAGGTTGTCTGTTGCACTTTTTAGAGACAACAGCTGAGGTTGTACACTTTTTTTGAGATGTAGATTACATTTCTTCACTCGAGAAAAAAAACAAAGCCTCGCGGGCACTGTGCGCACTTCATGCCCTGCAAGTGGTGGGTGGAAGCCACAGTGGTTAAGCATAATGGCTGTGTATGTGAGCAGCCTTCCCATTTGTATATAGTGTTGTATATCTTGTATACATTACACTGTATATTTTCGTACTATTCATATTTATCTGCATATAGTGTAAATAGTGTATATTCAAATACAGTTTATTTTAGGCAGTGAGCTAAGGCAGAGGGCAGCTGTTAATGAAACGAAATACACATTGTACAGTAGAGTCACAGATTGTGTAACATTGCTCAGAACAGCTGCAATAGTTTTCTAGTGCTTTTCTTCTCCAAAGTGTTGTTCTCAGTGTATTTTGTGTAAAGAAATGTTTTCCAACTTTCTCCCCATTACATGCACCATATGTTAATCTCCCATTCATAAGTACACACCTGAATACTAGGCGGCGTATCATTAGCACCAAATTTAAGATTTATTGCATGCCTTAAATCATAACCGCCCTTCCCCCCCCTCCCACCCAAAAAATAAAAAAAAATGTGTGATGAGGTACCTCGGTAGTGGCAGAGGCGGCCAAGCGGCTAGCACTGGCATCAAAAGGAACTTCCAGATTAGGCTGCTGTACTTCCGTTCCCGGAGAAATCATGGGTTGTCGGCCGGTAAATAATTATGCCCTAAACAGTAAACACAAGGAAACGTCAAGCGGCGGATGTCCCGTGTAAACTGCGTGGAAAGAAGTGATCAATCAAATGTTGGGCACGTTTAGAGCGGTCGCGAAAGTCCCCGCGTCAAAAAAGCGATCGGACAAACGTGTGTCCAAAACAACTGCGCATTTGGGTATAAACTCAATTGAAAGGTCTGGAATAAAACTTCTGGCTCAACCATTCAGTTCATTTGAATACTTGGGTAGTAGCGCGCGAGAGGCGAGCCGGATATAAACCAATGTGATTGCTCCTGTACTACCCGGTCGTGTTTCATTTCGTTCACCTTCCTCCCCCTATTAGTGGCCCTACCAGAATATAAAGCTCGCCTACCGCATAAACATAATCGCCCTTTGGCCGGGCGCAAATACAAACATGTTGTCGAGCAGATCAAGCAGTAGCTGCTCGCATCAGAGCATGGAGCATAAGCATCGTCTTTCAACACTTGCGAGCTATAGCTCGCAAGTACCGCTTCGAGGCATCGTAAGTATGCATATGATTGGGCTATGAAACAATTATTGACACAATGCGTTATCGCGCGGTGTGAGAACACTTTTAATGCGCTGCTGTTTATAAGGTGGGCCCGCACTTCCAAGTAAACTACGCGTGCATTCCAAAGTAAAACAGCTCTCATTCGTCGTCGACACTGGATCCCGTTTCAACTTATTTATCTGGTGGCAGTGATGCGTTCAGAGACGTTTAAAAAAAGGTAACAGGAAGAACAGCACGCACATAATCGCGTTGAAACGTCGGCTACAGTGCGCATACAAGCCCAGCAGTGGCGGCGGCTTGTGGCCCCCATACGACGGGTGGCGCCTCTAGCGACAGATTTTGTCCCTATATCAACCTTCGGGCGGAGTTTCGTGACCAGAAAAGCATTGAAGGACTCTGGCTAAGGTTAACATATCCTCGTGAAAATTAAATTCTGCCGCTGCGTTTCAAATGAAAATTTATGCGATGTGAAACCCGACAACCTAATAATATGTAATATTATCTGGCACAGTTACTTTGCTGCATTTGACACCTGTGACGTGTTTTCGTACCATGCTCCTTTAGGCCCGATACACAAACTTCTAATGCGCATTGTCACTTCACAAGGATCGAGCCGTAAAAGTACAAAGTAGATAAGAAACTAAAATCTCCGTTGTTTCCATTAGCACGTATCAGGTATCCGATATTACGTCTTATAGCCGTGGTGAAGCGTATATGCAGATTCGGCAACGCTACAACATGCTTATAGCTCGTGCGTAGTTGTATATTTTACCCGGAGATGATGCACTTGTATTTTTCTGCACGTCGCGCATAGGCTGAGATGTACCCACTCGTAGATGATCGCGTCAAATGCATTTTTATCTTGACTAAAACGCCAGATCGTAAAGTTCCTTCGGCAACCGGTGTGTTCACTTCTCCGAGATGAACGGCCATCCAGCGTGGCAAATATTTCATCACGCACTTGACCACACACCTAGACACACACCGCAGCTAATGTTGCGACTGCGAGTTGAAAATCAACCTTTCAAAAAGAAAAAGAAACTTGCCCCGAAGCACCGAGTGACTGCACTCCACTCAGCCACCGGTGGGAGTGTTTTGTCAACCACCGCATTTTCTGTTTTTCTGAGGGTGCAAATGCTCGAAGCACCAACATCGTTTCATTCCTGGACGGCCAAGGGTCCCCTATTTGAAAATGGCGCGCGTAGCGTCCACCGAAAGTTGAGTGCACGTAACGCTCCTCCATGGGTTTTTCCGCCGCCTTGCAAACAACGGAAGACACTTTGCCCCTGCGACGACATCCTTGAAAAAAAAAAAACGAGAAAATTTCATTTTTCTGTGCGTAGTGAAGTTTCAGCGCATATACGCATGCAGCGAACAAGCTATTTCAGTATCCGTGGTCTGCTCTCCCGTGCATTTGCGATTGGATTGGATTAGATAAACTTTTATTTGGTCCTCCAAAACACAGATCACTGTGTTGCGGACAGCTCCCACGTGGGGACTGAGATGCCAAGCTCCTCAGCCGCCTCGCGGGCTTGGTGACAGCCCAGAGCTGATCTGCTAAGGACGAGCTGCGATTGCCGCCACCCATCTGGCAGAGGTTATGTTCGATAAATGAGCGAATTCGGTGCACAGCCAGAGCATATGTTCTAATGAAGCTATTTCCCCACAATGTGGACAAAGATTACTTGGGTATAGATCAGGGTACATGATGTGTAACATTTTCAAAGTAGGGTACATCCGCGTTTTGCAAAAGCCTTAATGTGAGTGCTTGGGGCCGAGTTACATTTTTGTGAGGTGGAGGGAAAATCCTTCTAGACAGGTAGAAATGTTTAGTGAGCTGGTTATATGTTGTAAGAATTTCCCGGCTATCCCCTTCGCCGGTAGAACGAATCCCCGGGGAGGCGCGGTTGGAGAGGTCTCGCGCCGCCTCCTGTGCTGCTTCATTGAAATTGGGAGGAGAATCGTTGATTGTCTAAGGTGGGCTGGGAACCAACTCAGAAGAGGATGCGTTATATTCTTGCTTTGCAGTATTCTCAGCGTTTATTCAGAGACCGTCCCCTTGGCGAACGCCCGTAGTGCTGCATGGAATCACTGGTAGACGACTTCAATGTTATCCATCTTCAGTGCTAAGGCGATGGCCACCTGTTCCACAATGATTGGGTCTTTCGTCCTGACCGTCGCTGAGTTGACGACACGGCCCAGCCCTATCGACCACCACTGCCACAAACGCTTTCCCCATTGGCGTAGGAAGCCGCGTCAACAAATGCGACCCCTCGTTCCTCGTTTGAGACTTGACGAAGTATAGTCCTGGCCCTCGCTACTCTTCTTCCGATGTTGTGTTCTGGATGCATGTTTCTTGGTATAGGAGATACCATGATATTCTCTCTGATGTTGTCGGGGATATCATTGTAATTGCGTCTGATTGCCCATGTGTGTTGGCCCAGCTCCTGCAGGATCATTCTCCCCGACCTTGTTGTAGATAACCTTGCAAACTGTGCTTTCTCTTGGGCTTCTGCTATTTCTTCGAGCGTGTTGTGAATGCCAAGATCAAGTAGACGCTCCGTGCAGGTATGTATGGGTAGGCCCAGGACCTTCTTGATAACTTTCCTGAGGAACACAATCAGTGTCTCGGGCTCTGCTCTTGACCAGTTGTGCATTCCTGCCTCGTACGTGAAGTGGCTTAGAACAAACGCATGCATCAACCTGATGAGGTTGTCTTCCTTAATCCCATTTCTTTTGTTGGCCACTCTGCGTATGAGGTGCACCGCACTGTCTGTTTTCTAAGTTAACTTGGCTATAGATTTGCTGTTGGCGCCGCTAGACTCTATCATCAGGCCAGGACTTTTATGGAGTCGACCCTCTGGATGGCATTTCCTTGATTTTTACGGGGGTGGATGTCTATCTGGTTTAACGGCTTTCATCCCCTGGGATTCGGTCCCCGGCGTGCAGTCCGATACAGTAAACGTTCTGACTTACTCGAGGAGCACTTGAGCCCAGAAGGACGAAGGTACTCTTCTACGGTGTCAATCGCCTCTTGCAGAGCGCTCTCAATCTGGCCCTCGCTTCCACCTGTGCACCAGATGGTAATGTCATCTGCGTAAATGCTGTGCTTCAATCCTTCAATGCTCGATAATTTCTTTGACAGTCCAATTATGGCAATGTTAAACAGCATTGGTGAAATCACTGCCCCTTGCGGTGTACTCTTGCTTCAAGTTCGATCGCTGCGGTCTCGATATCTGCAATCTTCATCACAGCTTTCCGATCCGTAAGAAAAAGGCCATACGTAGTCATAGAAGGCTTTCCCCAGACCAAGCTTGGAAATGGCTTCGAGTATGAATGAGCGGTGTAGTTGTCAAACGCTTTTTTCTAGATCTAGGCACAGAATGGCTCTCACGTATCTGGTTTCGTTGTCGATGACCTGGTGTTTGATAAGCTTCAATGCAGCTTGTGTGGATAGCCCTGCCCTGAATCCACCATATTGTGTTGTATATATGTCGTTATCTTCCAAGTACTTGTTCATTCTGTGAAGTATGGCATGCTCTGCAACCTTGCCGATACATGATGTCAAGGATATTGGCCTCATGTTGTCCAAGCTAGGGGGCTTTCCTTGCTTAGGGAATAAGGATCGTGCTGGCCAGCTTCCACTGCTCTGGCCACCCTGCCTTCTCTCCATCTGCATTGATCATATCCTTCAAGGTGTCAATTGAATCGTCATCAAGGTTACGAAGGGCCTTGATTGATATACCGTCCGGCCAGGGGCCGACCTGCCGTTGAGATCATGCAAGGCTCTTCTGAACTCTTCGATGTTAAAGTCGGCCTCAAGACCTGGATTGGGCGTGCCCTGGTACTGTCTACTTGGTGGTGCCAATCCTCTTTGATTGGGATGTACTTATGCACGACCCGCTGCACAACTTGCTGTTCTGTAGTGCGCCCTATCTCTTCATGCGAAATTCGAGCGATAACATGCTTTTGATTTGTTTTGGTGGTGTTTTCGTTGAGGAGATGTTTTAACATATTCCATGTCTTGCCTTTGCGCACCTGACCATCGACGGAGTTTCAGAGTTCGTCCCATTGCTGCCTGGATAGTGCGCGACAATGTTCCTCGACTGATCTGTTTACCTCAGCTATCTTTTTCAGTCTTCGGTTCAGGCGCTGGCCCTTCCAACGGTTCATATTGAGACCGAGTGAACGTTTCTTAACCGTGATTACCTTACCCTCGCAGATTGCGCGATGAAATCTGTAGTTTGGAATACTTCACTGCAATCAAAAGTGACAGTGCAACTGAAATGTCAACCAAGGTTGCTAGAAAGTCTGCCCGAAAAATATTTCGTGCGAAATGGAGATGCCAACGTGGAGCATACCTTCAAAAAATAAGAAAGATTACTCAATGCGCATTGCAAGCACCCTTGGATTCGCGCAGTAAAGTAAAAAACAAAGTAAAACATATCGCTGCGTCAGCGCTGCTTGACATATGGAGCTTAACATAATAATCATTGCCATAGGCATTCTGTCACAAACATGGACATTAGGAAACTTGCCGAGAAATGCAAGGCATACGGAAATGCAATTATGAATGTACAAAAAAGAAAAAAAAAAAGCTGCGTAGACCTCTCATTTCACGCTGCTAGCGGAGCCGTCCTTGACTTGTGACGCACTTCCCACCGAAGAGTACTATACATCATCCATGCTTAACAGAGATTAACGATTAACAACATCTTCTCCGATGGGGTGGGTCATCGCAATGATGCCTTTTCAAAGACTTCATTCCATTAATGGTGTGACGAGAGGCCATTACGCCAAATGACCACTGCACCTCTCGTTTACTGTATTTTACTGCGATTGCTTTCTTTTACACACTCTCTTCACAAGCATACGAATGGGGCGGCAGGGTGTCTCATGACATTGATATACATGTGTACAATTTGCTCAATCTATACCACTGAAAGCCAGGTCACAGAAGAAAGGTGTTGTCTGCGCCCCTCCACAGGGTCGGGTTAGTGTGACCCCCCCCCCCCCCCCCATTCGAAAAAAATTTCTGCCAACATCCCTGAAGCACCCTGTGTTACGAGCAACAGTAGCTGATTTGCAAGCGCGCACATGCATGGAATTACACGATGAACAACAAGTAGCGCGGAAAAATGATTGCAGACCAACCGGAAGTCGTAGGTTCTTGCTCTACCAATCTCAGCATCAGTGTGCTGCGCTTAAAAGATTCACGTTTTCGGCGTTACGCGGAGGCACGAAAGGCCTAGAGTGGACGAGGGATTGCTTTTTCGAATTGGTGGCACACTGGTGGCTCGTATCTCTTGCAGAATCGCTGATCGCGACGGCATTCTCACACGACAGATGAATGCTCCGTCTTTCTTTGCGCTGGTCAATCTATCTTACTCACGAACAAACTCGCCCAAGCATATTTTCACTTCAAATGTCTGAAAAAATATCGGACGCGGTTTAGAGACCAGCGCAAAAACGGCGTCTTGAAAAGATGCACGCATGTTTTTGTTCAGTGGCGCCACTCTATGCACGGTGCCCTTGCATCGCGCAATCTTGCAAGAACATCCTTGGATGCGTTTGCGTGGATGTGCAGCAGATGTGCACTGAATGTGCATTCAGTGACGCACATCCGTGCAAGTTCACGCTCGGTGCCAGCAAAGCTCCAAACGAAATACAATGTGACCAAACTGCAAAGACATCTTGGACGCGGCTGCATCCTTTGCGTCACCCAACGCGTGTGTGCCGGCAAATGGTAAGATTGCTAAATTTAGCGTTGCACGCGCACATTGCCGATTATACGCATCGTGGCGCAACAAGTGAAAGTCAGATTGGGCCAGAATGGTGCAACACCCGCACCACTTCCATCTCCGAATCGGGACTGCCGAGTGAGTGGAAGTGATACCTTAACTTGGCGGTTCCTTAGGACTCGTAAAAAAACATTCGATAGATACAAAAGTATCTCCGAATGTAGCCTTGATATCGCACACACTTTGAAAATAGTGAGTAAGAATGGAGTATTTTCACCCCATATCAAGAATCTCCATCTTGCGTGCTTTTCCTTGCAATGTGTCCGTGCGCGTGGTACTTCCATATTATACGAACAACCTGCCGTTGAAAGCGTTTTAACGTAGCATTCGTGATAGGATAGTTGAGAGCACTGAGTAGCCAAGAACATGACTTTAAGCAAGCCATACATCACTATCAATATCGTGGACAAAGAGAAAAAGAAAGTATCTCACCAATTGCAAACATTAGCAAATGTTCTTGTAGTTTTATCTTCACGTTAAAGTCAGTTTTCGGATGGCGCAGCTTCTGCCATCGACATTTCAGCGATGCCAATTCTGAATACTTTAAGTTCCGTTATGTTTTCTTATATGACGTCACGTAGCGAAGCATTCCACCAACGGAGCTGTGGAATGGAGAAGCCGAGAAAAAACTTTGTGCCATCAAGGGAGAAGAAGCACATTCCGTGTGACGAAATCACTCTCAACAGAAACCAGAACTATGGCTTCTAAAAGTTGTATAACACTAATCACACAATGGATGGTATTCAACGTCCGAGAACTCCGATATGAATAAGATGCCACAATGAAGGGCTCCGGGAATTCCGACTACTTGGGGCACGCGTTATATATCGTGCACCTAAGCCTAAACACACGAGTCTCGAGCATCGAAAGTATGGCTGCCACGCCCAAAATTTGATCGCGCGACATGCACGGATACCAGCCAAATACCTTGAATATTACACAACATTAAGTTCTTTCCGAATGCTAAGCATTCTTAGCCTACTGCAACCACTTATGGCTTCTGTCTGTCTGTCTATCTACCTATCTATCTATCTATCTATCTATCTATCTATCTATCTATCTATCTATCTATCTATTTCGCCGCTTACACCTGGGTGCTCTCGTGTTAACCCTCTAAACTTGTCGTGAACCAAAATTAGCATATCCGGTAAGAAATATAGTTTGCCGCATATGACGTGCTCGTTAGGACATGAAAAAATCAGAGGACCCTATAACGCTTTGCCTTCAGGGGTGTAATGCGATAGCGATATCCTGTTCATATAGTGCGTACTTCAAACACTTAGTGCATGAAACCTATTCGAACTTGCTATGCACACACTACGTGGCCATAAAGGAATAGGCAGTAGCTTGTGCCTTTTGTAGTGGATGCCCGGCTATGAACCATGGAGCCATTATGGTAATAACATGCACTGATGCCCGCTGGCAATTGGCGCTTGCACGACGCATTATTACTCTAAAATATAATATTGCATTGTGAAGCATGTATACAGGACGGGTCTCTTGGTAAAGCACGAAAGCTACTTTCACTGCATTCCACGCAGAGGAAGTTCTTTTCGCTGTCTTCACAAGCAGAGACGTTGTCACATATGCTTGCCAACACGAACGATCCGGGTTCGATCTCAGTCGGACCCAAACGACCCTGGTTCAGTCACCACTCTGACCCAGGATATTTTTATCATTTGTTTGCTTTATCTGCATCGTGCTCCCTTTTTCCGTCATGAATAAGATGATGACTTTTACTCCGAACCAACGACGCCGAAATATCTGCGAAACGAGATCCTTAACGCTTCCGCGTTAATATTGTCACACTATTGTCGCGCACGTCATCAAACACTTTTCGCCAGACAGTGGCGGGGAATCATGTGTCACTGGTATGCTGGTATGTACCACAGGTGACTGACATCAGTCGCCATCTACCCAGGAACGGCGAGAACACACTTCGATGATTTTAACGTGTGAGCGTTCAGAAACCTCATTCCAGAACTGTTCTCCTAAAGAATGCTAAGAATAGATGTCAGTGTCCCAGAAGGATCGAACCAAAGCATCCTGCGTGGCAATGGAGATCTACCATAGAGCCACGCCAGGTCTCGCAACTACTTTCCAAATGGACGCTAGTCTTCGTGAAACGTCAGTAGTGGTTGCACTGCTGCCTTCCGAATTTCATAAACATTACATATGTGCTCCTTTGGTACAGCCGTCACTTCGGGTTAACGTCAATTGTGGTAACTTGCCATGCGCTGAAGTCGTTTTATGTAGCAGTGTCCAGGGCCAGCATCCTCGCGAGCACCTGCGCTAAGCTTATCGCTTCTGGTGCTGCTATACTCATGTTCCTGTTGGCATCGTTGCGCAAGTGCAAACAACTGGTTGTTTAAACACCTGCCTCTCTTGAACATTTGTCTGTGCGTGCAGCATTTGTACATATATTTAGCGTGATTTACTAACGTCTCGCTCGATTTAAAAAAATTCAACACGGTCACCTTCTCTCCGCGTGCTTCGTATATAACGGATGGCTCCCAAGGTACGTGGGACTGCCTATTTGTTAAATAAAAGTACTAATCAGCTTTCAGTCTGCAGTCGCGCTATCCAGAGAACATTTTCGAGGCTCTTGAGGGCCTCTCCACACATCTAACAAAAAGTAGGAAATAGAAGACAACGAGAAATTGTCGGGTCAGAACCAATTTATGCACAAAACTTGTCTTTGTACACATATAGTACACTCAAAAGAACTGAAAAAAGGACGCCATCGCTTGTCAACCGATGGCGACGTCCTTAAGCTTCAGAAACTGGCGGATGTGCAGCCAGCAGTGCACCGGCAAGTCCAGGATGTGGAACTCTTTGGCGTCGGTGTCGTGACGCGAGGCTCGCCTGTGACTGACCACGCCGGTTACCCACAGGAAACGGTGGATGTCCATGTTCCGTACACTCTTCCCGGCCTTCTTGACCATCTCTTTGGCTTTGGCGTCGATCACCCCGGCCTCGTCACGGACTCGTTCCAACAGCTGCGGATGGTCGAGCAGTTCTTCTACGGCTCTCGCTCCATCAGCGGTGATTTTGCCCCGGACGTACTTCACCGCAGCACTCATGCGGGAGGCGTTCTGGCGCACCGCGTCTTGTAACTGCGAATGGATTGTTTTGTAGAAAGTTGCAGATACAGGCGTAGATGATTGACACTTGACAGACATGCAAATAGAAATAAGACAGCACAAGGGCTCGATCGATGATAGGCTGATAGAAGACAGGTAAATACCGAAGCATCTGTCTTATCGAGAAAAGTGAGGGCAGCAAAGGTCTGCGTCTATGCGGCTAACGCGCTATTTTTGCTTTCGCTCTTTCTTCCTTCTTTCCTTTATTTTTATTGCACCAAGCAACGTCCCTTTCAAACTATTTCTTTCATGACGTACAGTTACTATATATGCTTCTTTTAACCTATAAAGCAGCTATCCACGATAACTCATCATGGCGGCAATCACACCGCCATCTGCGTGCTGAAAAGTGCAACCATTTATTTGCTACAAACAAAACCAACGCGCATTGTTTTATACCCCGCTGAGCAGTGGTGGCTACGTTTGTGTAAATGACTTGTGTACTTTAAACTCTTGAACAAAAAAGAGGTTAGGAAAGAGCTTGTAGCCATAAGGATATAACAGCAGGACTTGTTATAGGAACCTTAGAAGTTATTGCTACGAACGTTTTTGCAACTTCTTTGTAAGGCAGTGTGATCTATTCCTAACCTCCTTGACTTCAGCTTGGCGAACCGCGTACATTTATTGCGCAGCCTGTAGTGGTCGTGCTTGTCGTGTATTTGAGCAGTTCTCATTCATGACAGTATATATGTGCATAATTACCTCATGATGTGTCGCGATATTGATGCTCTTGAATGTGAATTTTGTAAAAATGGGTGATTCGTGTCACCCCGAATCAACCATGGTTTCGAAATCTTTTTAGGGGCAAACCTTAAAGCGGCACCCGTTCGTTTATCATCGTTTTCGTAGTGCATGACCAGTCTTACGTTTTGACCTGCAAGTGGTGCCTGTGGGAGATTTCTCCTGTGCGTTGTTGAACAATAAAAAAATTGACGGCATATCCACGAGGTTGATGAGGGACGATATTGGGCGAGGCCCCCTGGAAGTAATACCGTGAAATTTTCATCCGTTGATTCGCCTGGCGATATGCACGCTTCCTCTCCACTTTCCATTGTCGAACGTTTTCAACATGTGCTTCGCGACGTTGACGTGCTGCCTCGGCCTCTCGTTCCCGTACGGAAGGATCTTGCGGACGCCGACGTGCCGCTGCAGCTTCTTGTTCACGTACGACGGGATATTGGCGGCGACGTCGCGCAGCTTCCCGGTGCGCTTCTGCCTCGCGTGCTCTCACTTCAGGGTCCTGTCTGCGAGTGCGCGCCGCCGCTGCCCTGCGCGCCGGCCTTTCAGCATCCTTATACATACGAGCACACAGCCGACGGCAATAAGCATCGGCAACTACAAACCTGTATCGATATGGTTTTGTTTATAAAACCCTTCCTTTAGAAAACACCTGGCGTATTTCGTTAAGCAGCTTGCGTCTTCTTTTAGTTTGCTTTAGAAACATCTGGCGTCTTTTCGTTTTGCTTTTAGAAAACATCTGGCATCTTTCGTTGGTTTATTCATCAATCAATGGCGTCTTCAACAAAAAAATTTTATTGTTTATTCATGCATAGCAGAAATCTCACTAGGATCTACCTTGGAGGTAAACAATGGCTGCTACTGGGAATGAGAGACAGCAGAAGTCGGATTTGAACATTGCTACTTCTACTGACGTTTCTACTGGAACATGCCAATGCTGCTAATGGGGAATGAGAGACAGAAAATTCGGCTTTTAGTTAACGCGCACGCTACGAATTTTTTCATTGTTGTTCAACAACGCACAGGAGAAATGTCCCACCGGCGCCACCTTGGAGGTCAAAGCGCAAGACTGGTTACACACTACGACTACGACTACGAGAGACGAGCGGGTGCCGCTGTAAGGAGCTTAGCCCCTAAATTTTCGCAGCCTGCGCGTCAACTAAAAGCCAAATTCTCGTGTTTCTCATTCGCCATTAGCAGCCAATTGCATGTACATGAGCACTATCTGACACGAAAGGTTGCTACGTCGTACTCGCTGGGCGCAACCACCTTGGTTTAAAAAAGTGTAGCGAGCGTTGGGCCGCAGTGCCGTGAATACAGTGAACTAGTATGTTACCAGGAACTCACATGGTTAAAGGTGGGAATATACACGAAGCCCAAGCCGTAAGAAAGTGTGCGTGTGCCACTTCTCGTTTAGTCCTTGTATTGTCCTCTGGATGGCGGTACATCCATATGGGGAACATATGATGAAAAAATGCGAGATAGTGGCACTTGGATTGTTCAATACATGGGCGAACGGACACACAGACAGATGCATGGACGCACGCATAAACGGATGCAGGGGTGGATACATGGATAAACGCAGGGACGAACGCACGGATGGTCACACAGACGGGCGCATGGACGGACGGATGCTTCGACCTATTCTCCATCATTCACCCCGTGGATATGTTGCCAGTTTTTTGGGAGGGGGGTAGGGGGATGGTGGCTAGCAACTTGTTACTTCATCATCATCATCATCAGCCTGACTACGTCCACTGCAGGACAAAGGCCTCTCCCATGTTCCGCCAGTTAACCCAGTCCTGTGCTTGCTACTGCCAATTTATAACCGCAAACTTCTTCATACCCGCTAACGGCAGATCAACAAGTTTTAAACAGAAACATTGGTAACTTGGAAACTTGGTGTTCCGAGTGGAACATGGTAATTAATCTAGAAAAAACTGCTCACTTGTGTATCACCAACAAAATCAACAAGTTTCACTTTAAATATGATATAGAAGGGTCACAGATTACACAAGTAGAAGAATATAAATATTTGGGTGTTACAATTACCTCAAGCCTCAACTGGACAACCCATATAGTAAATACATGCTCTTCCGCACGTAAAAAACTATGGTTTCTAAAGCATCGATTAGCTAATGCCCCCAGTTCCTTAAAGCTTAAAGCTTACAAAACAATGGTAAGGCCTTCCTTGAGTACGCCACCGTAGAATGGGACCCTCACACAAAAAGCAATATACAAAAGATAGAAACAATTCAGCGCCTGGCAGCCCGTTTTATTTACAGTAGGTATAGACGCCGCGATTCCCCCTTTGCGATGTTGCAGTTGGCAAATCTTGAACCTCTTGAGGACAGACGACGAGCTGCTCGATTTAACTTACTCCGTCTAATATATTTTTCTAAACTCGAAATAAAGCCAGAAAACTACATGGCAAAGGATTCTTCCAGGCCTTCCCGTCACAAACACAGCTGTAGCATCAAGCCAATTTCCGCAAGAACAAATTTATACAAACACTCTTTTTTTCCCGAAATCAATCTCTGAGTGGAATTTGTTGCCCCGAAACTCTACTCTTCTTTCCTTTTCACCATAAAATGCGCCTTGTGTTTCCTGGCTTTCACAATACTTGTTTGATTTAACAACTTGTTGTGTGCCTAAGAGTGTGGTGCTTTGCTTATGGATTGTTGCAGTGGGTGTACTCAGCCTCTGGAAACGAGTATAATTTGATGGTGATTGCTATGTTTTTCTTACATTTCGTGTATACCAGTATCAATTTTGTTGTAACTTTGTTGTACCTTTATTTTACCTTTGAACTTGCTGTACCTTTCCTGCTTGGACCTTAAATGGTTCGCAGTATATGATAAATAAATAAATAAATAAATAATCTCTTCTGCCCACCTAACCTTCTGTCTCCCCCTAACCCGCTTCCCTTCTCTGGGAATCCAGTTAGTTACCCTTAATGAACAGCGGTTATCTTGTCTACGCGCTACATGCCCAGCCCATGTCCACTTCCTCTTCTTTATTTCAACTATGATATCCTTAACCCCCGTTTGTCCCCTAATCCACTCTGCTCTCTTCTTGTCTCTTAAGGTTACACCTACCATTTTTCTTTCCATTGCTCGCTGCGTCGTCCTCAATTTAAGCTGAACCTCTTTGTAAGTCTCCAGGTTTCTGCTCCGTAGCTAAGTACCGGCAAGATACAGCTGTTATATACCTTCCTTTTGAGGGATAGTGGCAATCTACCTGTCATAATTTGAGAGTGCTTGCCGAATGTGCTCCACCCCATTCTTATTCTTCTAGTTACTTCAATCTCGTGGTTTGGCTCTGCGGTTATTACCTGTCCTAAGTAGACATGGTCTTTTACAACTTCAAGTGCACTGTTACCTATCACGAAACGCTGCTTCTTTCCGAGGTTGTTGTACATTACTTTCCATTTCTGCAGATTATTTTAAGACCCACCTTTCTGCTCTCCTTGTCTAACTCCGTAATCATGAGTTTCAATTCGTCCCCTGAGTTACTCAGCAATGCAAGTCATCGGCGAAGCGCAAGTTACTAAGGTATTCTCCATTAACTCTTATCCCTAACTGTTCCAATTCTAGGCTTCTGAAAACCTCCTGTAAGCAAGCGGTAAATAGCATTGGGGAGATTGTGTCCCCCTGCCTCACACCCTTCTTGATTGGTATTCTGTTGCTTTCTTTATGAAGCACTATGGTAGCAGTTGACCCCCTGTAGATTTCTTCCAGAATGTTTATATATACTTCATCTACGCCCTGATTCCGCAGTGTCTGCATGACGGCGGATATTTCTACTGAATCAAACGCGTTCTCGTAATCTATGAAGGCTATGTATAGTGGTTGGTTATACTCTGAGCATTTCTCTATTACCTGATTGATAGTATGAATGTGGTCAATTGTTGAATAGCCTGTGCGAAATCCTGCTTGTTCCTTTGGTTGATTGAGTTCTAATGTTTTCTTTACTCTGTTAGCAATTACCAATGTAAATAGCTTGTATACTAAAGAGAGCAAGCTGATCGGCCTATAATTCTTCAAGTCCTTGTCATCTCCTTT